>JAVSCE010000582.1:0-28360 GCA_032199065.1 Smutsia gigantea | reverse complement strand
ATTTGATAAAAGTGCCTTGGATATAATATGGGGAGATGACAGCTTCTTCAGCAGCTGGTGTTGGAAAAACTGGACAGCTACATGTAAGAGAATGAAACTGGACTACTGTCCAGCCCCATACACAAAGGTAAACTCAAGGTGGATCAAAGACTTGAATGTAAGTCATGAAACCATAAAACTCTTAGAAAAAAACATAGGCCAAAATCTCTTGGACATAAACATGAGCAACTTCTTCATGGGCAAGGGAAACAAAAGCAGAAATGAACAAGTGGGACTATATCAAGCTGAAAAGCTTCTGTACAGCAAAAGACACCATCAGTAGAACAAAAAGACATCCTACAGTATGGGAGAATATATTCATAAAAAACGTATCTAATAAAGGGTTGACATCCAAAATATATAAAGAACTCATGCACGTTAACAAACAGAAAGCAAATAATCCAATTAAGAAATGGGCAGAGGACATGAATAGACACTTCTCCAAAGAAGAAATTCAGATGGCCAACAGGCACATGAAAAGATGCTCTACATCGCTAATCATCAGAGAAATGCAGATTAAAACCACAATGAGATATCACCTCACACCGGTGAGGATGGCCAACATCCAAAACACAAACAACAACAAATGTTGGCGAGGATGTGGAGCAAAGGGAACCCTCCTACACTGCTGGTGGGACTGCAAATTAGTTCAACCATTGTGGAAAGCAGTATGGAGGTTCCTCAAAAAACTCAAAACAGAAATACCATTTGACCCAGGAATTCCACTCCTAGGAATTTACCCTAAGAATGCAGCAGCCCAATTTGAAAAGGACAGATGCACCCCCATGTTTATTGCAGCACTATTTACAATAGCCAAGAAATGGAAGCAACCTAAGTGTCCATCAGTAGATGAATGGATAAAGAAGATGTGGTACATATACACAATGGAACATTATTCAGCCATAAGAAGAAAACAAATCCTACCATTTGCAACAACATGGATGGAGCTAGAGGGTATTATGCTCAGTGAAATAAGTCAAGCCGAAAAAGACAAGTATCAAATGATTTCACTCATATGTGGAGTATACGAACAAAGAAAAAATACTGAAGGAACAAATGAGCAGCAGACTCACAGAACCCAAGAACGGACTAAAAGTTACCAAAGGGAAAGGGACTGGGGAAAATGGGTGGGAAGGGAATGATAAGAGGGAAAAAGGCGCATTACGATTAGCAGATGTAATGTTGAGGGGGCACAGGGAGGGCAGTACAAGTCAGAGAAGACACGTAGTGATTCTATAGCATCTCACTACGCTGATGGACAGTGACTGTAATGGGGTTGGTGGGGGGACCTGATGAAGGGGTAGTTTAATAATCGTAATATTGCACATGTAATTGTAAATTAATGATAATAAGATAAATTATATTAAAAAAAAAGTAAATTGAAAAAAAAAAAAGAAAAAGCATGACCCATCTATATGCTGCTTACAAGAGACTCACCTCAAACCAAAGATATACACAGACTAAAAGTGAAGGGATGGAAAAAGATATTTCATGTAAACAACAAAGAGAAAAAAACAGGTGTTGCAGGACTTGTATCAGACAAAATAGACTTCAAAACGAAAAAAGTAGCAAGAGATAAAGAAGGACATTACATAATGATAAAGGGGTCAGTCCAACAAGAAGATATAACCATTATAAATACATATGTACCCAACACAGGAGCGCCAGCATATGTGAAACAAATACTACCAGAATTAAAGGAGGAAATAGACAGCAATGCATTCATTTTAGGAGACTTCAACACACCACTCACTCCAAAGGACAGATCAACCAGACAGAGAATAAGTAAAGACACAGAGGCACTGAACAACACACCAGAACAGATGGACCTAACAGACATCTACAGAACTCTGCACCCAAAAGCAGCAGGATACACATTCTTCTCAAGTGCACATGGAACATTTTCCAGAATAGACCACATACTAGGCCACAAAAAGAACCTCAGTATTCAAAAATACTGAAATCCTACCAACCAACTTCTCAGATCACAAAGGTATAAAACTAGAAATAAGTTTAAGAAAGAAACCAAAAAGGCTCAAAAATACATGGAGACTTAACAACATTCTCCTAATTAATCAATGGGTTAACGACCAAATCAAAACACAAATCAAAAGAATATATGGAGACTAATGACAACAACAACGGAAAGCCACAACTTCTGTGGGACGCAGCAAAGGCAGTTCTAAGAGGAAAGTATATTGCAACCCAGGCCTATTTAAAGAAGGAAGAACATTCCCAAATGAATAGTCTAAAGATACAATTACTGAAATTGGAAAAAGAAGAACAAATGAGGCCCAAAGTCACCAGAAGGAGGGACATAATAAAGATTAGAGAAGAAATAAATAAAATCGAGAAGAATAAAACAATAGAAAAAATCAATGAAACCAAGAGCTGGTTTTTGAAAAAATAAACAAAATAGATAAACCCCTAGCCAGACTCATTAAGAGAAAAATAGAATCCACACACATAAACAGAATCAGAAATGAGAAAGGAAAAATAACGACAGACCCCAACGAAATACAAAGACTTATAAGAGAATATTATGAGAATCTATATGCTAACAAGCTGGAAATCCTAGAAGAAATGGACAACTTCTTAGAAAAATACAACCTTCCAAGACTGACCAAGCAAGAAACAGAAAAACTAAACAGACCAATCACCAGCAACGAAATTGAACTGGTAATCTAAAAACTACCCAAGTACAAAAGCCTCGGACCAGATGAATTCACCTCTGAATTCTACCAGACATTTAGAGAAGAAATAACACCCATTCTCCTTAAAGTTTTCCAAAAAATACAAGAGGAGGGAATACTTCCAAACACATTCTATGAAGCCAACATCACTCTAATACCAAAACCAGGCAAAGACCTCACCAAAAAAGAAAATTACAGATCAATATCCCTGATGAATGTAGATGCAAAAATACTCAACAAAATATTAGTAAACTGAATTCAAAAATACATCAAGAGGATCATACACCATGATCAAGTGGAATTCATCCCAGGGATGCAAGGATGGTACAACATTCGAAAATCCATCACCATCATCCACCACATCAACAAAAAGAAGAACAAAAACCACATGATCATCTCCATAGATGCTGAAAAAGCATTTGACAAAATTCAGCATCCATTCCTGATTAAAACTCTCAACAAAATGGGTATAAACGGCAAGTACCTCAACATCATAAGGCTATATATGACAAACCCACAGCTAACATCATACTTAACGGCGAGACGCTGAAAGTTTTTCATCTAAGATCGGGAACAAGACAGGGATGCCCACTCTCTCCACTGTTATTCAACATAGTACTGGAGGTCCTAGCCATGGCAATCAGACAAAACAAAGACATACAAGGCATCCAGATTGGTAAAGAAGAAGTCAAATTGTCACTATTTGCAGATGACATGATACTGTGCATAAAACACCCTAAAGACTCCACTCCAAAACTACTGGAACTAATATCTGATTCAGCAAAGTTGCAGGATACAAAATTAACACACAGAAATCTGTTGCTTTCCTATACACTAAAGATGAACTAACAGAAAGAGAAATCAGAAAAACAATTCCACTCACAATTGCATCAAAAAGAATAAAATACCTAGGAATAAACCTAACGAAGGAAGTGAAAGACCTGTACTCTGAAAACTGCAAGACACTCCTAAGAGAAATTAAAGAGGACACTAACAAATGGAAATGCACCCCATGCTCTTGGCTAGGAAGAATAAATATTGTCAAAATGGCTATACTACCTAAAGCAATCTACAGATTCAACGCAATCCCTATCAAACTACCAACAGCTTTCCTCAATGACCTGGAACAAATAATTCTAAAATTCATATGGAACCACAAAAGACCCCGAATAGCCAAAGCAGGGGGAATGACGCTCCCTGACTTCAAGCTCTACTACAAAGCCACAGTAATCAAGACAATTTGGTATTGGCACAAAAACAGACCCACAGACCAGTGGAACAGAATAGAAAATCCAAACATTAACCCAAACATATACAGTCAATTAATATTTGATAAAGGAGCCTTGGATATACAATGGGAGATGACAGCCTCTTCAGCAGCTGGTGTTGGAAAAACTGGACAGCTACATGTAAGAGAATGAAACTGGACTACTGTCTAGCCCCATACACAAAGGTAAACTCAAGGTGGATCAAAGACCTGAATGTAAGTCATGAAACCATAAAACTCTTAGAAAAAAACATAGGCAAAAATCTCTTGGACATAAACATGAGCAACTTCTTCATGAACATATCTCCCCGGGCAAGGGAAACAAAAGCAAAAATGAACAAGTGGGACTATATCAAGCTGAAAAGCTTCTGTACAGCAAAGGACACCATCAGTAGAACAAAAAGCCATCCTACAGTATGGGAGAATATATTCATAAAAACGTATCTGATAAAGGGTTGACATCCAAAATATATAAAGAACTCATGCACCTTAACAAACAGAAAGCAAATAATCCAATTAAGAAATGGGCAGAGGACATGAATAGACACTTCTCCAAAGAAGAAATTCAGATGGCCAACAGGCACATGAAAAGATGCTCCACATCGCTAATCATCAGAGAAATGCAGATTAAAACCACAATGAGATATCACCTCACACCAGTGAGGATGGCCAACATCCAAAACACAAACAACAACAAATGTTGGCAAGGATATGGAGAAAAGGGAACCCTTCTACACTGCTGGTGGGAATACAAATTAGTTCAACCACTGTGGAAAGCAGTATGGAGGTTCCTCAAAAAACTCAAAATAGAAATACCATTTGACCCAGGAATTCCACTCTTAGGAATTTACCCTAAGACTGCAGCAGGCCAGTTTGACAAAGACATATGCACCCCTATGTTTATCGCAGCACTATTTGCAGTAGGCACGAAATGGAAGCAACCTAAGTGTCCATCAGTAGATGAATGGATAGAGAAGAGGTGGTACATATACACAATGGAATATTATTCAGCCATAAGAAGAAAACAAATCCTACCACTTGCAACAACATGGATGGAGCTAGAGGATATTATGCTCAGTGAAATAAGTCAAGCCGAAAAAGACAAGTATCAAATGATTTCACTCATATGTGGAGTATAGGAACAAAGAAAAAAACTGAAGGAACAAAACAGCAGCAGACTCACAGAACCCAAGAACGGAGTAATATTTAAGAAAGGGAAAGGGACTGGAGAAGATGGGTGGTAAGGGAGGGACAAGGGGGAAAAAGAGGCAGTATGATTAGCAGATGTAATTATGGGGGCATGGGGAGGGCTGTACAACTCAGAGAAGTAGTGATTCTATAGCATCTCACTACGCTGATGGACAGTGAGTGTAATGGGTTTGGGGGGGGGGACCTGATGAAGGGGTTAGTTTAATAACCATAATATTGCACATGTAATTGTAGAATAATGATACCAAAATAAAAGAAAAAATCTTATGGTCAGTTAAGATTTAGAATTTCTATCTAGAGGACTAGGTGTATTTAAATAAGTGGGAACAATGCCTTCAAAAGGATTATTTCACTAACAATTTATTTTTTATATAAATCACATTAACATTGTTTACTGTTCCGTGCTGCAAACGAACATGGTTTTATTCAGTACCACTCTTTCCACTCCAAAAGAAATCATGTATTCTATGCCTCCAAAGATTTAATTATCATTTTATAATTCTCTTTTTAAAAAACTCTAAAAGACACTTCAGGAGAATTTTAAGACTTTTGTCTCTATTGAAAGAAAGTACACTATCTATGAAACCTACACAGAGATGCATCACTTCTTCCTATTACAAGGGTCTCTAGAGGGATACTAGAAGGGACCATTAGCCTTGTTTTTGGATTTCAAAAGGGGGAAATATTTCATTTGAAATTAACCGAAATGAGTACCATGTTCCAGAGTGAAATAATAGAGCCGAAATACTAAATTTCAAAAAGTATCAAGTCAGAACACAGTTCAAATACATTGTCAATCCATGAGTTTCTTTGCAAGACAGTTGAGGACTCATGATATTCAGCTTTCAATCACTATAACTTTATTAAAGATGAAGAAGTTGAAATGGTGATTTGACAGTCACATTTTTTGCTCTCCTAAGAGCCTCAGATACCTCTGAACATTTTTAAATGATTCATTCATTCACGTTAATAAAAATCTATTAAAACATTTTAATTCACAAAACAAAACCAAAATCCATTCACTTGCAGTAAAGTGTCACCTTATTTTAGTCAGAAAGTCAGTGAATTTTTAAAATAAGCATTGATAATAAGCTATTTTTAACTCCAGCACCTTTAAATGATAGCTGTTTCAGCTTTCTATCCAAAGACCTCGAGTTCACATAAAGACATAAATGAAACCCAGTCCGAAAAGTTGACTCATCAGACCATCTGATGAACTGCCACATTAAAGCACAAGCCTGAATCATGCATTCCTATACCCCAAATCCCATTTCCCAGCCACCACACTAACGGGAGCTGCAGGAAATCTTCAAGTTGGTATCTTCAGCCTTCAGGTTAGCAGTGAGAATCAGTTCCTCTCTCAGTGTGAGTTCAATCAGTCAGCGATGCCCATGAAACTCCAGGATCTAACTACACACTGCAAGACCTTCCAGCTTAACTATCTTATTACTTTACTCTTGTTCAAAATACTATTTCCTTACTCATTTCATTTAAGGCATACCAGCTAGTCTGCAATTCTATTTCTTAAAATTAAATTGGTTTGGAAAGCATCAATTTGGTAACATCAAGATCTTTAATTAAATCTCTTGAAACAGGTATTAGTGGGGGAAAAAAGAATTATGTAACATTTCACAGATTTAACACCTTGGTCAATTACAAGTCACTTATTGTATCTTATAGTGAAAGATTAAACATGTCTAGGCATAGACATTTGAATTTTGCTGTATTTGTTGTATAATTAAAATTCTTACCTAGAAATCACAATCCAAGCTATATATAAACATTTACCAAGGTTCTTATATGTATTTTCTTATTGTTACATAGTAGCTCCTACTATCAATGATCTAATTTCAAGAGGGTGGATGGACCTGAAATTATTGGCTGTTTGCTGTTAAGAATGCATTCACCACTTGGTTCACACAGACCACTACTAAATCTTATGCAGAATGAGCATATCACAGGGGTTATGAGCAATAGGTCTGTCTAGGTTCTTATCTCAGTTTTGCTACCTATCAGTTGTGTGATTTGGGTCAAATAACCTCTCTAGCTTCTTCATTTGACAAATAAGTATTATTACAGTATATATAGCATAGGGTCTAGAATAGCACCAGCACACAGAACAAATTCAATAAATGAAAGCTGCTTTTGTTACTGCTTTTACTGTAGCTGATTGTTGTTGCCATTATTATTATTATTATTAACAGTACTGTTATAGACTCAACTCACATCCTCTCACCTGTAAAACTTTCTGTATAGACCAGCCTTCTTTACATCTTACTCCAAGCTATTAGCTTATCTCTTTCATTATATGTCTTTCTCACCTACCAGACTAAGTCTCTCCAGGGTGAATATGTGTTTTAATCATCTTTTTATATCCAATGCTCAGTAAATGTTAGCTGAAAAAATAATGAATGAATGAAAGATTGTGGCTGCTATTACATGCAGTTGAATTTTGGCATTCAAACTCATCATTTGATAAACACTTATTAAGCACATACTAGTTATAAGGTGCTGTGCTATGGTGCAGTGGGGACACAGACAATGCAATACACTCTAATAAAGAAGGCTCACAGACCAATAAAGGAGACAAATGCTTACCTCCTTAGTTAGACTGGCCCTAGTGCCATATGGTGAGCATAATGTGTGGAGGGAGTAAAGGGAGGAATCTATTAATTCTGCTCCAGGTTGGGTCTGGTGAAGTCACAGGAAAGGGCTTTCAGAGGAAGAAGCATTTCAGCTAGGTCAGAAAGGAGAGACTTTCTAAAAGGAAAGGGAATTCTGACTCTAGGACAAAGGATAAGTGAAATCGTCAGTCTGATAGGCAGAATAATGCCCACCCACAAACGTGCTCACATGCGAATTCCTGAAACTGGTAAATACGTTACCTTACATGGCAAAGGGACTTCACAGATGTGTTTAACTTCAGGATTTTGAGATGAGAGATTATTATTTGGTGAGCCTAATGTAATCACAAGTATCCTTGTAAAAGGGCAGTGAAAGAATCATATTCAGAGAGAAAAAATATTAAGGATGAAAGCAAAGGTCAGAGATTGGAGTGATGCACTTTGACAATGGAGGAACAGGACATGTGCCAAGGAATGTCTATGGCCTCTAGAAGATGGAAAAGCCAAGGAAATAGATTCTCCTCTAGATGCTCTCAAAGAAATGCAGGCATGCCAACACCTTGATTTTAGATAAGTGAGACCAGTGAATCTTAAGCTTCTGACCACCAGAACTGTAAGATTAAAAATTTGGATTGTTTTAAGCCACTATGTTTGTGGCAATTTGTTAAAGCAGTAATAAGAGACTATTACAGAACGGTGTAAAATGTCAAGTTCCAGGAATGAAGTGCAAATAGACTGTAGGCTGCAGGCTGGAGTGAAAGAAGTTGAAGATGTCAGTGTAGGATTGCTCATAGCAAGATATGCTAGGTAAAAAGTTGGGACTTTTCCCACAATGCTTTTCACTCCTCTTCTGTCTAACTTCGTCATCCAAGAATATTTCAAGCAGCTCCACTTTCTTTACTTTTTAAACCATGAAAACATGTATATTAAATGTTTCCTCAGAATACATATGATGACTTGCCCAAGATTCTGACCTGCTCTCCTTTCACACAATCCTAAGATTCTTTGCAGTAAAAACAACAAAGAGCTAACAGATTCTTATAAGTGAATAATCCAAACTGTTTTATAAAGCGTAGTTGGAAGGCAGAATAAATGAGTTAGCTGGCAGTGGTACAGGAAGACAAGGAAGAGGGTCAGCCCTAATACAGTAGTGGTGAACACTGGGAGAACAGAATATATATGGGAATAAAGAGAGTCTAGTGACATTAAAAGCAAGCTTCAAAAGTGGATCTGAGGCACATAGTTTGAACAACTAGGTCTGTTATGATACCATTTACTAATATATAGAAATAGAGAAGAATTTTTGGGCAATGAAGGTGGAGAAATATACAAAATTATATTTGGGGCATGTAGATTTTAAACTACCTGTGGAATCTCCTGTTGGAACTGTCTTGTACTTAATTAAAAATATTAGCCAGAAGCCCAGTAGAGACATGTAAGATAACAACATTGTAATTGCAGCTGAAGTTAAAGAAATAAGCAGAAAAAAAGTATAGAAAACAAAGAGAAGAAGGCTTACACTTTCAGGTCTGGAGCTACAAATATTTATAAGACAGGCCAAAGGAATCAAAGGGAAGAAAAGTGTGAAAGAGAATCAGGCAGTGAAGAGAATGTGAATCAGGAAGGAGTTGGGTCAATGAAGCAAGCAAGGATATTTAAAGACCCAATCAGCATAGCTTATGTAGTATGTAGTACTGTAAGGACAAAAAGAGATAACTGGCTTTAGAGTTAAGATTCTACTGCCGATATAAGATAGCCCTTTAATTAGACAAATGGGGCATAATCAGAAAATTTAAGGAGGAAAATAAGCTTCATTTTCTTGTTTCTGAAAAGTAAGATGTGAAATCCATAGTTGAAAGGTAAGAAATTGAAGGATAACTATAGTTGAGAATAGGTAAGACCAGGACTTCCATATAAACTGAAGCAGAGAGAGGCAGAGGCAGAGCCAGAGGAAGGAGGCGAATCCAGAAAGGATGGGATATTAGTTTGGGGAACGGCAGACAGCTCCTTTCATAGGCAGTAGGAAAGCAAGTACACGTGCATGAATACAAAGTTCAGTCTGGAAATGAAATGGAGGGAAGCTGCACTCATGTGTTTTATTCCATAAAGCAGAGAGAACTGGCTTTAGAAGGAGAACTGTATGGTGGGTTAGGCAACCTACTTCATCTCTGTAAGTCCTAGTTTTCTCATCTACAAAGCATGGACATAAATAAGTACATATTTATTTATTTCATTTCACTTTATTTCTTTTTTGAACTATTTTTTCCCCAACATATTGAGGTAATAAAGACCTACTTCAAAGTTCAAAGTTTTACAACCTTTAAACAAAATAATTCTCTCTATGGTGTCTACCACGGTTTTTAACAATGACATTTCACTGTAGACATTTGAAAATGCTAGCTCTTTTCCTATGTTTCCTTTCTCTCCATTCCTGGCTGGTATGTAATAATGCTCAAAAAATGATCCATTATATTTGATTTAATCCTTGAAGTTTTTACATTACTAAACTCAAGATTATACCAATTATTTTTTGCTCTGATCACAAATTTAAGTATCCATTTGTGCATGGCACAGATAAAGTATTTTACCAAGCATAATTTACATAAAATAATGCATGTTAAAGTTGTGGAACAGATTCCCTATGGAGTGGATAAACAGAGGTGCTTACCAGCTCTGTAACTTAGGTACAAAAAAAAAACCCACAGTGTTTAAAATTAGCCCCAAGGAAAAATTTGTTTCTTACATCATGAACCCATGACAATTATCTTGAAGAAAATCAACTACTAACAAATTATGAAAATGTCTGTACACTTGTTTTTCAATTTTTTTGAGTGCCTACCATGTTTCAGATACTGTCTTAAATACTGGGGATATAAAATCATTAGGAAATGGTCACTGTAGCCAACGATCACATGAAAGAGAGACCTGAAAATCCATGATTAGAGCAAAGGGACAGGTGTTAGAAGAATTCTCTAGTCTATGGAAAACACTCAGTGTTGCCGGAAGAGGTCATGAAAACCTTCTCAGGTGAAGGTGGCATATGAGCTGACTTGGGACCAGGGTAGAAAGGATTTAAAAAGTGACGGACAAGAGATTACAGGTGGAGGAAGGCAAAACGAGTACATGGTGCATTTGAATAAACACAAGCGAAAATAAAACCATATACCTGACAATCTCTTCAATACAGGTTAGGGATCATCAAAAATAAGTTTTCAGTCACTAGGGTAAGTTTTTACAAATTGGCCCAGGCACAGTTCTGGTTTTTTGGTTGGTTGGCTGTTTTAACACAATTCTAACCAGATAATTCACTGTGATAAAGCCTGGCTGGCAAAGGCATGTTAAGGTTCCAGATCTTTAGCCAAGCTTCTATATTGATTTCCAAAAGTTAACTCATAGTATGACTAAAAGGCCATGGTTTCAATGAAATCTTCAGTAACATGGTTCTTCACAGATTCCCTTACAAGGTGATGAAGAATATAATACTCAATAGTCAAATAACTTTGTCCAAAGTGCATGTGCTCTTAATTAAATATTGTCCTGAGAATTACACACCACCAAGTAGTTTGCTATAGAACAACCTGGCATAAAATGCTATGGAATGTCCTGCAAATCAACAAACTGGAATGGTGGCTGGTACACCTACTGAGTGGCACCAGGTGACGCTGAAAATTTGTAGAAGAATCCTGGAAGGAAAGGGTGGTCTAAATTCTACTCAAATCTGGGTCATATGCTTCAGCAGGTGGTAAGCTAATGGTGTTTAAGGAACTGAGTGTCATAACCAATTTTGTATGAGAAAGAGTTGACCAAAAATTCTATCTAATTTACTAAGAAAATAAGATCAATAATATACACAAAATCAAAAGTGAAAAAAGAGGATATAAAATATATAATGACATAAAAATTTAGTATACTTTGAATTTTACTAAATTCAAAACTTTTACTGAATGAATGCTTTTCTGGGAATGTAAATTACCAATATTTACTAAACAAAAGAAAAAATGAATCAAACAGAAACCATTTAAAAATTCTAAATACCATTAAAGTGTAAACTCCTAGAATTTTTGACTACAGAAAATAACACAGATGAGTACTTCCAAACTTTCAAGGAAAAGAGTATGTTCCAAAGAACAGAAAATCATGGTTAAGGTTGTAAAAACATAGAAAACCTTTTAAAAAAATAGTAATTAGAATATAAGGAATTTAATTAAATGTATAAAACTGGAATAACACTTGCAAGGGTAATGTTACCTCTATTACTTAGCTTTTATCCACAAGTCCTAGGCAGTGACTGAACTAGAAAGTAAAAATAATGGATATAAATAGAAATATTAGAAAAAGGGAAATGTAACATTTTCATTATTTACAGGTTATGTTTATAAAACAAAAAACTTTATTACATTATAATCGGAGAAAAGTAATCTGCTCCAAGATGAAAATATTGACCACTTTGTCAATGTTAACCAAAAAAAGTCAGATTTTTCAAAATTGATATTATTTACTTTTGTCAAAATTAAAATGGAATTTTTAGTTTATCTCTTGAAAATCTAAATCTAAAATGTGAATGGAAGAAAAAACAAGAGAAAAATTTAGAAAAAAGAGGAGGAATTAAGTAGAACTTGTCCTGCCAGATACCAAAATGTATTTTAATTCTAGGCTAGCTGCAGTGAAATACAGCCACAAAAATTGATAGACTTATTAATGAAAGATATGTACAACATTGTACCAGATATCAGAATACATAAAAACAAAACATGATAAAGGAAGCATATACCACTGAACAAAGAAATGAAATCTGTCTGCAGTAATAAAAATTCTGAGATGCCCCCCATGATTCCTAGCCCCTGATGATCAAACCCTGTGGAATTCTCTCCCTTTTAGTAGGGATGAGGCCTATAAATATCACTCCCATGATTAGACTAAGTTATATGGTGAAATGAAGAGGTTTTGTGGTTTTAAATAAATCAACCAAGTTGATTTTAAGTTAATCAAATGGAGATTAGCCTGAGTGGGTCCAGCCTAGTCAGGTGGCCATTTAACAGAGGGTTTAGAGGTCACAGATAGAAGATATCAGAGAAATATGAAGCAACAGAAATGGTCTCCAATTGGTCTGGAAGAAGAAACTGCCATGCTGTAGAGAGCACCACACATGGAATGGTGTATAGCCTCTAGAAGCTAACGGCCTCAGTCCTAATACCACAAGGAACTGAATTCTGCCAACAACCATAAGAACTTGGAAGAGGACCCCAAGTCTCAGATGAGAGTTCTGCCTGGTTAATACCTTGATTTCAGCCTGTGAGACCGTGAGTACAGGACCCAGCTAATCTGTGTCCAGACCTTTAACCACAGAAACTATGTAGTCTACTAAAATGCATTATTTTTTATTCATGTATTTATTAAAAGAATATATTTGCATAGTTTTAGGCTACTACATTTATAATTTGTTATGCAGCAATAGGAACCTAATACATCACCTTAAATAATCATAAACCCAGATAGAGATTTAAAGAGATATACTTAATAAAACATTTATTAAAGTACCTTACTACTAAAAAAGAGGACTATTAAAATAAGTGGTAGGGAATACCTATAAGGTGAAATACTATTCAGCCTTCATAAGTATTTTTGAAACTAATCATTTGGAAAAATAGTCATAATAAAATGTTGAGATAAAAGCATAATACAATTCTGTATACAGCATGATTCTTATTATGAATATAAATGATAGAAAAATGACTAGAAAAAACTACATCACAGGATATATTATCTTCATAATTTTAATTATACTGATTTTGATTTTCCTCCACATTGCTATGTGTTCACCTAATTTTTTAAAAAAATGAACATTCACTACTTTTCATAAAAATGTATGTTTTTTTGTATCATTTAAAATTTCCTAAGAAAGGTTTTGAGTTTTCATTAGTAGATGAATGGATAAAGAAAATGTGAAATACAAGCATGCATGTGCACGTGCACACACACACACAGGAAAATTATTCAGCCTTAAAAAGGAAGGAAATCTTTCAATTTGCAACAAGGATGGACCTTGAAGGCATTATGCTAAGTGAGATAAGTCCAACAAAGAAAGACAAATACTGTATGATCTCACATTTTGAATCTAAAAGAGTCAAACTAATAGAAGCAGAGGGTAGAATGATTATTGGCAGAGTCTGGGGAGTGGGGAAATGGGGAGGTATTGGCCAAAGGGTACAAATTTCCAGTTACACAGGATGAAAAAGCCCTGCAGTTTTACGTGCAGCAATGTAACTATAATAATAATACTGCATTGTATACTTGAAACTGGCTTAAAGAATAAACCTTTAATATTCTCACCACACAAAAAATGATAGTAATGTGAGGTGACAGATATGTTAATTGGCTTGGTTGTGGTAATCATTGCACAAAATACAGATACATATATCATATACATATATCAAAAATACATATATCAAAACTAAGTTGTATACCTTAAATATATACAATTTTGATTTTTTATTATACTTCAATAAAGTGGGAAAAATAATAAAAGGATAAAAGTTTTTATGGATCAAATTATCTCAATTTTTTCCAGGCTGGATGATTTACTATCATTTTAATTCTACAAGTCAAAAATGTACGTTTTTCAGTCCAAGAGCCATCTGGATAAACCATTATGCTAAATATTTTGTCACTGCAACAATTTCCAACATTCTCAGTCATAATATCCACATTAATGGTAACTAATAAAAACATCATGATAGCAATCAGAATCTTGAAAAGAAGTACCGAGTTTCCTCAAAAAACTAAAAATAGAAGTACCATACAACCCAGTAACTCCACTTCTAGGAATTCACCTAAAGAAAACAAAATCTCTGATTCAAAAAGATATATGCACCCTCTGTTTATTGCCACATTATTTACAATAGCCAAGGTATGGAAAAAAACAAATTGTCTTATCAGTAGATGAATGGATAAAGATGTGGTACATATATAAAATGGAATATTATTCAGCCATAAAAAAGAAGGAAATCCTGTCATTTGCAACAACATGGATGAATGTAGAGGGTATTAAGCTCAATGAATAAGCCAGGAAGAGACCGAAAAATGCCCTATCATTTCACTTACACGTGTAATCTAAAAATAAAACAAAACAAAATGAACAAAACAGCAGTAGATTCACATACTGAGAAGTGACTGGTGGTTACCATAGGGGAGGGGTTGAGGTGGGTGGGTGAAACAGGTGAAGGCGAAAAAGAGGCACAAAATCCTAAATAATATAGCCATGGGGATGAAAGAATAGCATAGAGAATATACTCAGTAGTTCTGTAACATCTTTCTGTACTGACAGTAACCACACAAGTTGGGGTGAGGATTTAATAATGTATATAACTTGAACCACAGCGTTCTATAATTCAACCCAATATAATATTGTATATCAACTGAACTTCCATTAAAAAAATTTTTTTAAAGAATCTAAGTATAGATAGATTCTGGATAGACATACATTCATACACATGCCCACACATTTCCTGTTCTGTTTATAATACCCATTAAATTGTTCCAAGCAGATAATAGGCCCTAAGTAGTTACTGGATAGCTGGAAGAATGAAACATATAGTATAGAAGAGTTATTCCCATAAGTGCATCCACATGATAGTACTCCAAGGAAATATTTGAGACTCTGGAATGAGCTACAGTGATTATTGGATATCCTTTTAAGGGAAAGTTGGAACCTCTGAGGATTATCTGTTCCTAGATGTGCACCCGTATCTTTGGATATTCCATTTTACAACTCTGTAGAGATAAAGTGAACTTCTAGAAAGCTAATAGAAATGCAAATAATTCACTAATTATTATCTTTGACATGTGCTCATTTTATATGTCATGACTTTTTTTGAAAATCATGCTTTATAACTACATTATAATAAAGTTAGTCAATATATGCTTTAAGATAAGGAAAGTAGTTTTCAAAGTTTAAAGAAATTACAATACACTACCTTTAATTAGATTTTGTGCTCTAGTCAATGCTTAGTATCTTGGTGTTTTAATCAGAAACCATGTGAACAACAATATAAAGACAACTTCAAAGCAGTTAAATAAGAGATCAGTGGAACTGCAAAGATGCATAGAAAAAGTCCATTTCCATAACATTACCATCAACAAGAACTAAATGTATTTTGAGACACCAGGCTTTTCTCTCAGCTTTGGAAAGGCAGAAGAACTACCCCTCTTAGGGGAATGATGGCTGGGACACAGCACCCTAGGAAAAGATATTAATAGGAAGGTTATTTGAAATTTACACCTTCATTCCTTGCAAAGTCCAGAGTTGCTTAGCCTAACCAGCTATAGGTTAGAAAATTCCTGGCACTAGCTGATGACTGTCTGCAAAGACAAACCTGAAGAAATACACAATGAACGAGGGTCAGTGCATACACTCATGGGTAAAAATACCTGTGTTTGAAGCCTAGCTCAACTTCTTATGAGCTATGCAAACATGGACAAATTAATAATACTTAATATCTCTACACCTCGTCCTCGCATCTGTAAAGAGGGTAGGGGAATAGTCTCCACCTCAGAGGATTACCATGAAAATCAGATACAATACCATATGATTAGCATTAAACATTGGTGCTTAATTGGGCATGTATTACCCTTTAGTTATAAGCTACTGAACATTTACAGGGCTATGCTGATAACTATAGCCTTAACTGAACTAGCTTTATGTAATAATTCCAAACTATATTACTGGGAATTATGTGAAATGGAAATATTCCATATGCTGCCAGAAAGTTCTGTAAAATTAAATACAGCTTATATTTATTTGGTGACAGGAGAAAAATCCAGTAAATGGATGAACCCGACTAGCTAAAATGGAAAGTGCCCTGTGCACAAGAATGGAGAGTATAAATAAAAACACTACCCAGTTCCCATCTGCCACTTTTCTAATTCACCTTTCTTATGCTTTTCATATTCATCATGCCCTCCACTGTAATTCAGCTGCAAAAGCTCATACTAAAGAAATTTTTTTGGGTTCCAAAGTCAGCAGATTGGATGAGGCAAGTGACAAAGCCGGGAAGGAAAAGCAAATGTATTCCATCATTGCTCTTGTAGGCTGCGAACATGATCCTAGCTGAGTGGATTTGCCCTCCTTTGTGAATTCTTCCTGCCAATATTTGATGGATAAACCTGACCCTTACCACATTTCTGTGTATTTAAAATTCAACATATTGAAGAAACTTACTGCAACTCTCTCAAAAAAAAAGTGGCCTTTTGTTAATTAGAACTCCAATCTTTGATGTTTATTATATGTTGTAGAAAGTTTTTTAAATTTTTATTTTTCCAGTTAAGCTCAATATACCTACAGCTGTAACAACAAATGAGGAAAGGAGGACAGTGAAAGAAAACCTAAGGCAGCGCTCTTCAACCCTGGCTGCATCTTGGGATCACATGGGGAGCTTTCAAAGAGACTGATACCCCAGGTAATGTCAAGTCTGCTCATCCATAGACCACACTTTGAACAAGAAACATCTAAACAACTGTACTTTTTAGAGTTCCCTATGGCAGGGTTTCTCAATGCTCCTATTAACATTTGGGGCTGGGTAATTCTCATAGGGGGCTGTCCTATGCATTGTAGGGTGTATGGCAGCATCCATGGCCTCTACCCACGTGATACTAGCAGTACCTTTCCCATGTTGTCATAAGCAAAAAAGTCTCCAAACATTGCAAAATGATCTGTGGCATGGCTGGTACCTCCATATCACATGTTTAATCACTACTGAGAATAATTACCTCTATCAGAAAGAAACATCAGTCCTAAGGCCATGGAACACAGCAAAACTGGTTATCTTTTATGAAGATGCTTAGTAGTCACCCTTGGGTACTCAGTGTGAACATGAGCATGGAAGCTACCAGGCAAAGAATTATAAGCATTTGTCCTGTGCTCCTCCAATAGGTCCTTAGAATCCTCTTATAAAGGAAACAGAAACTGATGTTAAAGCTTTGTACTTGTTTTAAAATTAAGACAGTGAATGCATTTGTGCAAGACAGAATAATGGTCCCCAAAGATGGCCATGTTCTAATCCCTAGAATCATTGAGTATGTTACCTTGCATGGGAAAAGGCACATTATAAATTGATTAATTTAAGGATCTTAACATGAGGACATTACCCTGTACTCCAAGGTGAGCCCAATGTAATCACAAGGGTCCTTACAAGAGGTTAACAAGAGAATTAAAGTTAGGGAGAAGGCCCTGTGATAACAGAAGCAGAGATGGAAGTGATGAGGCCATGAGCCAAGGAATGTCAGCAATAACTAGGAGCTTGAAAACTGAAGGAAAGGATCCTCTCCCATAGCTCCAGAAGAACCAGCCCTGCCAATACCCTGATTTTAGCCTCATAAAACTCATTCCATACCTCTAACCTGAACTGAAAGAATAAATTTGCTTTGTTTTAAGCCACAACATTTATGGTAAGTTGTTACAACAGTAATAGGACGCTAGCACAGCACTGAAGAAGCCAGAAACTTTAAAGGAATATTCTTGTTTATCACTAGCACTTGCAGATCATTGTAGTAATTATTAATACATTTATTTATATCTGATTTTGCATATTCTTTTTTCAGTGTTCATTGATAACAGCTATTAACCTTTGGTGAGCACTTACTAAAAGTGTATCTAAGTGCTTTACATAGACTATTTTGTTAAGCCTTACAAATTTTTAATCAGGTAGATGTTATTGGTGACTATGTGAAGTACCTTTATCAAGGTCACACAACTAGAAAATTAGTTTCAATGTCTTTTACTGGCAATATTTTAAATAGCCAATAATAACTAAAACAGAGCTAGTTCTGAGACCTCTGAAGCAAATGTATCCACAAACAAAAACACATATGATCCATAATCCAATGATCCACATGCAGGCAGTGCTACTATTTCTTTGGACACTGTGCACTTACAGAGTCCACACATGGACTGATATTCTTTCCATATGATACTTATGTAGTTTTTATCCAAGTATTTGCTACAGTCACTCAACTCAGAGGTTTTTACTATGTGATGCTCTCACTTCTTTATCGCAGGAATGCATTATCTCTTCAAAGAGAATATAAATTGCTTTATGCCTGTCTGATCCGGTTGCTTATGAACTTCCCAGCACTTAGCATATAGCATTTCTTGCTTGGGGTTTTTCTAAGATTGACTCTCTTTCCCACCCCATTGAGAAACACTACACATACATTCTTGCCAACCTCCACAAGTTCAGACAATCAGAGGTAAGTCAGCATTTGGTACCAACTACTTTCCAGTATCCATTTAGCAGTTCTGCACATCATCTTTCACTTTCAGGCTGTAATAGGCATACAGGCATACCTCATTTCATTAAACTTCACTTTATTGCACTTTGCAGATAATTTTGTTTTTTACAAATTGAAGGTCTGTGGTGACTGTACCTCAGGCAAGTCTATCGGCACCATTTTTCCAACAGCATTTGCTCACTTCATGTCCACATACCATTTTAGTAATTCTCACAGTATTTCAAATTTTTTCATTCTTATTATATTTGTTATGGTGATCTGTGGTCAGTGATTATTATGACTTGCTTAAAGCTCAGATGATGGCTAGCCTTTTTTAGCAAGAAAGTTTTGTTAATTAAGGCATGTACATTGCTTTTTGTTTTAGACATAATGCTATGTCACACTTAATGGAGTATAATGTAAACATAACTTTCACATGCACTGGGAAATCAAAAAATTCACTTGACTCACTTTAATGTGATATTTGCTTTACTGCAATGGTCTGAAACTGAACCCACAATATCTCTGGGGTATACCTGTATAAACTCACTGACCAAGATAAGCCATGTGCTATCTTAGGTATCAGAGTATTGCAAACATAACAGGAAAAAAACCAGATCAAGACCCTTCCTTCATGAAGCTTACATTCTTGCCAGGCTAAACACAAGCAGACAAGTAATGTACTTCATGTAATGATAAATACTGTGAGGAAGATTAAATAATACTATAGTACAGAGAGTAATGTTGTACAAAAGTTACTGTTTTAATTTCTCTAAGCTTTTGCCTATAACTTGGGACTTGAATCATAAGGAAGTGGCAGTCACATGTGGATATGGGGAAAAGACCTTCTAAGAGAAAGAGCATATGCAAAGTCCATGAGACCAGAACAAGCTCCATACACTTGTACAATAGACAGAAGACCAATATGGTTGGAGCCAACGGGAAAAGGGTGGGTATGGAAATAGATGGTGCATGAAGAACAGGCTGGGACTAATTCATGTAGGGACTTGCACTTAATTTTATTTTTAGTGAAAATTCATCCAGAATATAAATAAGAGGACACTTGTGGATTGAACTGGGTCACCCAAAAAGGTATGTTGAAGTCCTAACCCTGGGTTCCTATATAGGCGACCTTCCTTCAGAATAGGGTCTTTGCAGATCTAACAAGTTAAGATGGGATCATACTGGATCAGACTGGGTCTTAAATCCAATTACTGGTGTCCTTATAAGGACAGACACACAAACACAGGGAGGAAAGCCATGTGACCATAGACGCAGAGGTTGGAGTGGTGCATCTACAAGCCTAAGATTGCCAATATCCACAAGACACCAGGAAGAGGCAAGGGAGGATCATCTCCTAGAGCCTTTGGAGATAGCATGGCCCTGCTGACACCTTGATTTTGGACTTCTAACCTCCAGAACTATGAGAGAATAAATTCCTGTTGTTTTAAGCCACCCAGTTCATGGTAATTTGTTGCTGTAGCACTACAAAACTACCATAGTCACTAATAAGATATTATACATATTTTAAAATGCAAATTTATATATACAAATTATTTATTATTTATATTTATTCAAATTTATACATTTTTTAATCTAAGTTTTAAAAATTTAAAAACTTTTAATATAATTTTAAAATATGCATTATTTTTAAATGTGAAAAATGGACTACAATGGAAAAAAATTGAAAAAAGAGATACTAATTAGGTTGGAGGCTCATGTAGTAGTTCAGACAAGAACTTATACTGGTTTAGACTAGAGTTTTAACAAAGATAATGATGGAAAATTGGTGTACAACTTGGAGATAATAGTAATTGGAGTTGTCCTAATATATTGGATGTGGTCGATGAGTAAAAATGAAATCAAAGATCACTTCCAAGTCTGGCCAGAGAACAGAGGTGTGTTGTGCTACCTGAGATGGGGAAGGAAGGGGAATAGCAAGTTTGGGAAGTTATTAGGAAGACATGATCCTTTTTGGAGACATTAAGTTTGAGATGTCTATATCATATCCAATTGAATGTGATATATTAGTATAGTAGACCTCTAACAATCCCTGCCTCTTGTTATTCATGACCTTGTGTGATCCCCTACCACGGAGGGTGAGATGGACCTAGTGACTTACTAAGGCAAAAGTGATGGGATGTTACTTCTGAGATTGTTACGAAAAACTGATTTCTACTTTGCTGGCAGTTTCTTGATACTCACTTTGATGAAGCCAGCTGCCGTATTGACAGCTGTCCTTTTCCACATGGAAAAGCCCATGTGGCAAGAAATTGAGGGTGGCCTCTGGCCAACAGCCAGAGAGAAACAGTCCAACAACTTTTAAGGAACTGAATCCTGCCAACTACCACTGAGTGAACTTCGAAGCACATCCTGCTCTAACTGAACCTGAGCTGCCTACTGCCTCAGCCAAAGATCTTGATCACGGCCTTGTGATAGACCCTGAGCCAGAAGATCCGACCAGGCCATGCCAAGATGCTTAACACACGGAAACCATGAGATGACAAATGTTGTATTTTAAGACACTACATTTTGGCAACTTATTTTATGTAACAGTACATAACAATACAGATGGGAAGGACGCGGGAGAAATCTGAACTCTACAGACATATATTTAGGAGAAACCAGATGTAGTCACCTGTTGAAGGGAGACAGAGAAGAGGGCTCATGATTGAGGCCTTGAACTAGAACATAATGAGGCCAAACAGAAAAATAGGAATCAGAAAAAAAGTTCCTGGGAATTAATGAGATCAGAAAAAAAAAAACCAGGAGAAACTATTTTGAGATGAATGTTGTGGCCAAATGGGTCATATCATGCAAAGATACCACCTAAGATGAGAACTGAAAATTGACCATTGGATTTAGTGACATAGTATTCATTAGTAACCTGAACATAGCCGTTTTGCAAGGAATGAAAACCTCGCTGGATGTGGCTACACAAAGCATAGAAAGTGAGATAGTAAAGTTATTGAATAGAGAAAACTCGCAGAGGAGTTTTCTGTGAAGTCAATAGGGCCACAGCTCAAGAGAATATTTTCCTTAAGATATGTGAATAGAAGCTATATTTGAAGGCTCATTGGAATGATCCTATAGCAAGAGATAAATTGGTGATGTAAGAGAGCTGACAATTGAGGGAGCAGTCTTTGAAAACATAAATGTTGGGGTTGACTTTAGATAGTAGCAGGCAGATTTCATCTACTCTAAAAGGAAGGAAGAGTATGCTGGTAAATTTAGTGAAAGAAATGTGAGCTTGCTCTAGTCCAATGCATCATTTAAAAAAATTAAGTAGGAGAAAGGGTAAGCTAAGTGTTCCACAGATGAGTGTAAAAGGTATGGAAAGAGAGTAGGAAGTTTAAAGATAGGAGAATGAACAAAATAATATCTCAGTGTGGTAAAGTGAATGTCCTAGAGAAGGATGATTGTGTAGCACTGTTGCATGTCCACTGAGAGGTGATCACAAAGATAAAGTCAGAGAGGTAGTATGATTTATTTTAGTAATGTTCAACAACTTGGGTGAAGGCAGGGAGCACATGGATAGTTGGGTTTAACACAGTTTGGAGTTGTTTCCAAGTGAGTGTAACAGAAAAACAAAGAGGCAAGAGTTTTATGAGTTTTACAGATTCTAATAGTGTTGGCCTATGAAACTGCACCAATAAATTGTTCATGCATATGATGTCCATGCCAGAACCATATCTTTTTCTAACAGTTTAGACCTGTCAATATAATGTCATGCTAATTGAAAGCTAACTTGGTTCAAGTAATCCCACAGAACAGTTTCATGAAAATGATTAAGCAGCAGACACACATAATTTGACAGATTGAAAAGATCCAGTTCCCTTTAGCTGCTTGTGTTTTAACTCCCTGGGTAATATACCCAGTGTTTGCATTTAAGAAAAAATGCTTTCAGGCATTATGGGGTCTAAATACTCTTACTTTGCCTGCCTGGAAGCTAGTCTACTGTTCTCTGTTAACTTCAATGCAAGCTATGGGCTTGACATTGCAATTTAATAGGATTTACAGCTTGTTCTTGGAAAAATAGTGACAATTTTAAACTCCAGTAGATATTACTGCAATCATGCCAGCAGAAAACCTAATTTTGAGAAACCTATGGGCTTCAAGGAAAATAGATCAAAAAATAGTTTCTCATCAACATCATACAGAGAACCATGTCATCAACTATTTACTAGACAAAACATGTACTTGAAATGCTGTATGGGGCAACACGATGAAAAAACCACACTGATATTATCACCCCAAATAGCACTATCTCACTTTCCCTGTTGAGGGCATTTCTCAGTCGATTACACATCCCCTTGTTTTCCATCTACCAACAATGAAATGCTTTCAGCCAAAAGGGTAGAAAGCCCTCTTAATCCATAGTTGGCAGTACCACTAAAACCATTGTTTTTTCACCTAGTATTTAGCATTTATCTTAACAGTTCTAAACAGTTTTAGTTATAAAAGCTAAACTATGTTTCATGAGCAAAACTCAAACCTTTAGAAACCTTAAAGTTATTTATAATCTATTGACCTGCATTTATTTGATTATTTCTAAATGGGATATATGTAAACTATTGCTTTTAAAATCTTATTTATCTAAAAGAAAAACTTTCAAAACTTCAAGTCTGAATGGGAATATTTAAAGGCACCCTTGAAAGGCATTTCCCAATATCACTGTGCCAACACAGGACACCCTGCCTTTGATCTTAAAAGTTCTTCCATTAAAAGATGACAGGTTTGGGAGAATTCCAAATCTTCTGTATTATAATATATACATGCTTTGTTCCATCCCATTCTTGTTTTTCAGGCCACTTCACTTAAAAATTTAATTCATAGTGACTGGCACTCCCACTGAAATTTGTCTGCAACTCATATATTTCAGCAGTTACTATCAAGCATTCCTTCTATTTGTTCACTTCAACTTTCTCCCCTAAATGCATTGCTTGTTAGAAATATGCTGGCTTGACTATTTTCCTGCCAAAAGCTGCAGATTCTAATTAAATAACTCAGAGAAAAGCCGTCATAACAAAAAGCTAAATTACAAGGCCTTGGGAATGCAATTGTTTCCAGGTGGAGAAGGACAGTAGGGATGGTATAAATGTCCACTGGCCTCTAGGAAGAGACAGAGTGGCATAATGAAAAGCCAGCTGCCCTTTGTGTCCTAATCCTGGGCTTGAATCCAGCTATGTTACTTCAGGGAAATAAGTTCATATCTTGCAACTGATTCTCTGTACAAGAACAGGAAACATAATAATGGCTCTGCCTGTCTCAAACACTCTGTAATGTAAAATATTATCATGCATTCCACATGTTACCCTGGACACTGACTGGAAAATACTAGTTTGTATATGCATCAGTTCCTAAATACCTCAATTGATCCCACTTATATCAACCCATTTTTCAACAGACATGAGATGGCATCCTCATTAATCCTCATATTGTAATTGGAGAAACTGAAGTCAAATTAGTTATAATTAGACTACTTCCAAAAACACACAGGATTGCTTTAACATGCCAATTTAATGCATGATACACAAGTCTTCAGCCTCCAAAGATTATCAGTAGCACTGCTTCCTACCTAAATGGTGGTAGCTAGAGGTTTTTAAAAAGCAAGTCCACGTGTCTAAATCACTACACAAGAAAGTGCCATATTACTTAGATCTATAAAGTATTGCCTGAATGTCCTTGTATATGTTCATATGCGTAAGCAAGATTGCTTTTGAAATATATTGTAAATGTTGGAAAGATAACACTTTAAACTCAGAGAAAAGTCCAATCAAAGCATGATTATTTCAATTAATCTAATGGACTCACCACCACAGGCTGATGAAGTTTAAGCTTGAGGACCCTTAAAATACATAGGCCTCTTTTTAAAACCCTGTACTAAATTTTGTAGTTGTAATTTTGCATCCTTTTTTCTTACAGAGTAGGCCAAAATTGTATAAGCTTCAGGACCCATCAAAACTAGATTCTTCCCTATTCACCACATGTACTTAAATTACTCTTACTCCTTGTCAAGCTGACTAAACATTTGCATTTTTCTAGACACCCCAAAACACTGAAAATATAATGAAGTAACAAGCTCTTATTCACGATTTGGTGAAGATAGTCCTTCTACATGGATTACCAGATGGGAATTTACAGCACAGACTTTTAGAAAGGAGTGTTGATGTATGGAATAATAGGAAGAGCAGTAACTTGGCAGTTAAGAGACCTAGATTAGAGCGCAAAGTGTGCCACATCCCCTACTAACATTAAGAACTTCACCAAGTCTCTTAACCTCTCTAGGCTTTAATATCCTTATCTTTGCGATGAAAGAATTGGACATTTCTTCCTGGAACATTTAAAATTATATAATCTAGGAATATTCTTAAAAGCCGTATCATTTTAAACTCCACTTCACATTACAATAAAGAGATGCTATGGCAACAAGGGAAACTGTTTCTTCCTAATTTCTACATCCAGGACCCTCAAACTGGAAAGTGTCTCCCAGAATGATAACTTTGGTCTGCCTACTTCACCAACTTGAAACACAAGACGACAAACACTGCATCACACCATGCTTCACCAAATGGTCAAACATAGTCTATATGTATTACTTTGATTATGGGAATAAGGAAGCAAAATTTTACATGTAAATTATTTCCAATATTTCCTTAACTCATTCTCATGATAGTGATATTCAATATATCCCAGTATCATTACTTAGTTCATGGATAGCTATCTTTAAGATGGCTCATCAATTGCATCCCTTCCATATGTATGTGTCATTCCTCCGCTGAGAGTTGGAATCTATTCCTCCACTCCTCTTGAATCGAGGCTGCCCTTTTGGCTCATGTGATCAGTAGAATGCAACAGGAATGACATTCAATGTTTCATGTTATGCACCAGTAGGTAAATAGAACATTTCTTAGGGTAAACCAAACCCAGTTTTTACTTTTTTTCCCTTTAATTTGCCTATGCAATATAAATACAGATTGTAATTCCACTCAGATGGTTATACTGTCACTTGTCATTTTTTTTCATATCAGGTATAAAGAAATGGGTCTCTGTTGTATTTCATTTCATACTCAATGACTTCATTTAACATTGCACCTTTTTTTTTACTAGCTATGACACTCTTTTGATAATTTCTGTTGTATTTCTTAAAATATTTATTGGGGCTACCTTCTTAACTTCAGGTATAAACAAATGAATATACAAACTTTACACTCAAAGACATAGCTATTACAGTTAAACTGCCATATATAACAGAGAGCCAATTTAACAGCCTACAAAAATTATCTTAAAAGCAATTTTATACCCATTAGGAATTGCAATGAATTGATGATTTGGCATACAGGCTACAGTCATGAAATTCCTAATCTAAGTATGAAATTGATATTGACACTCCAGAAGTGAAAAAAATATACAAACCAAACAAACAAAGACCACTTGTTTTTCATACAATTTTACTCTATACACTAATGTTAAATTAGAACAAAGGGAGTTTCTTTTGCATAGCTCTTGGAATTCTTCATAAGGTTTATGACTGGGAAGTGCCAAGAGGAGCACACAGTACCAATTCTCAGTGTCATAACTGTACTTGGAAAGAGAGCCAGTTCTAAAATAAATACTATCCAAGCAGCAGATGTGTTTGTAGATCAACATATTGACTTTTGTATAATACAAAATAAAGATCAAAGTGCACAAAATCAATGTAGTCAAAATGATGGAAATCAGAATTTTGTACAACTAAACCTGTAGTTAGAACTCTAAGTAAACTGAGTTGTATTTTCATAGACATAAAATCAGGGAAGATAAATAAAAACCTATATCACATGTTTAATATTCAAAGACTATTTAGGACACTTGAGAAGTTAGAGCCTACTATGACTTTTTAAACACATAAAATAAAAATGCAGCAAGGGATTTATTCAACAATACTATGATCTTCTATGTAACAGATATATCCTAGGTATGCATATTTGCATGATACACACACTGAGCAATACTCTTCAGTTAATTAAAGGCTAGTTATGTGGAATATAAATCCTCAGACTTCCAGAAGAGCAAGAGTCTGCTTAATGTCAGTGATCATTTTTTAACACTCTTGCATTGCATTTTAGATAACTTCTGAGTTGTAAAGAATTTCATAAGTCATTTCATAAAACCCATGTTTAGTTCTTAAACACATATACATTAAATATACATGTGCATGTGCGCACAAATACACTACATATTCAGACAAGATCCAGATATATATGTATACATATCAGTCCTGAGTTCCTTCCACTGTACCCTCCTCCTCAGGTAAGTCAGCTGAGAAGACATTGAAAAGTTCATACAATTATTCAATTATTTTTCCATTTCTGCCATCTCAGGTATCATTTCAAAAAAAAGTATCAAATTGGACCATTGATGATGTTGGATTTTTATGATAGAGAAAAAGCTATATCACTAATTAGAGAATGTCGATGACATTGCTATGCCAAAGTCAAAAATGGGCTATTTAAACCAATTTATCCTAAGGTAAATGGATTATAAAGAAAGTCTTGGTGATTGTAGGACTAATTTCTGATTGATTCCTAATTTTCAAAGAATTACTAGTATTTGGGTTGCACAGACATGCAGGTCCAGCTTCTTGGACTCTAAAACCTTTTTCTTTTTAAATTCCCATTTAGAGAATTGAGTCACTGTAGAAACCACAACGTTCTGTGGCTTCTTTTTGCGAAAATGTAGAATGCATTTTTGCTTGCCCCATCAGAGGGTCAATTTGAAAAAGATTCACAAAGGGTCACACATCACTAAGATTTTTCATTAAGATGATGCATTGCTGGGCATGTATTTTTCTATTGGGTACAAACATTGTAGTGAGATCTTTCCTTCCCCAAAAAATATGAAGACATCCTCTCAAATGGGAGCTTTGCCTACATACCAACTTGTGATTTTCTGAACAGTTTTAAGCAACTTTATTTCGATTTTCCTCAAGTATGCCAAGGAGGAAGACTGGGTAAAAAAGAAATTAATAAACTTGTCCATATGTTTCTAAAATTATATCTACAGAATCCTGAATCTCCAAAAAAATCTAGCTACTATTCCATGGTATTTTCCCATATGAAGACAGAGCTTATATGAGGTTACCAATACTTTACCATTTAAGTCAGTATAAGAATATTAATTTTCACACATGCAAATTAAATTTTCATCTCCATCTTAGGAATGTACATATTATCCAAAGAGAAAAGGAAAATAACAGAAAATGGTACCAACTAAGTACTATC
>JAVSCE010000581.1:0-51631 GCA_032199065.1 Smutsia gigantea | reverse complement strand
CCCTTCTGTTTCATTATGTTAAATATATCATGCCATTCTCTTGTGGACTGTAATGTTTCTGTTGAGAAGTCTTATGATAGTCTGATGGGTTTTCCTTTGCAGGTGATCTTTTTTCTCTCTCTAGCTGCCTTTAATACCCTGTCTTTATCTTTGATCTTTGCCATCTTAATTATTATGTGTCTTGGTGTTGTCTTCCTTGGGTCCCTTGTGTTGGGAGATCTATGAGCTTCAGTGGAGTGCGAGACTACTTCCTTCCCCAGCGAGGAAAGTTTTCAGCAATTATTTCTTCAAAGACACTTTCTATCCCTTTTTCTCTCTCTTCTTCCTCAGGTACTCCTATAATGCGAATATTGTTCCGTTTGGATTGGTCACACAGTTCTCTTAATATTCTTTCATTCCTAGAAATCCTTTTATCTCTCTCTGCCTCAGCTGCTCTGTACTCCTGTTCTCTGTTTTCTATTCCATTAACAGTCTCTGCATCTCATCCATTCTGCTGTTAAGCCCGTCGATCGCTTGTCTGATTTCTGCATTGTCTTTCCTCAGTTCCCTCACTTCCTCCCTCAGCTCTTGCACATTTCTCTGTAGGTCCATCAGCATGGTTATGACTTTTATTCTAAATTCTTTTTCAGGCAGGCTGTGCATTTCCATCCCTTCAGACTCCCTCTCTGGGGTTGTCTGGTTGATTTTGGTCTGA
Organism: Smutsia gigantea; assembly: GCA_032199065.1. Lineage (NCBI taxonomy): Eukaryota > Metazoa > Chordata > Mammalia > Pholidota > Manidae > Smutsia > Smutsia gigantea. The sequence continues at coordinate 50,937 of JAVSCE010000581.1, read as the reverse complement.
ACCATATTCCTCTGTCTTTTCATGGCTGTATAATTTGGTCACTGATAGTTGCCACGTATGTCAGCTGGGCTCTTTAAGACTTTAAAAAGAGAAGAAAAAAAAAGAGAAAAAAAAGAAAAAGAAAGAAAGAAAGAAAAAAAGAAAGAAAAGAAAAACAAAAACAAAACAAAAAACAAAACAAAACAAAAAAAAAAAAAAATGCCCACCGGACGTAGATTCTGTGGGAATGCTCTAGGTGGCGCTATTGCCCCACTATTCCACAGCTGTGACTGTGCCGCTCCGCAGGGCCCTTTATCGCTCTGGCAGGGGTGGGAACGAATAGGAGGCTGTTGATCTCAGTGAGAAGTGTTAAGTATGGCTACGCTTCCTCAGTCGCCAGCTAAGGCGTCTGAAACTCCCCAGGACTCCCAGCCTGCTGGGCTGAGTGTGCTGGGGCGATCCGGCTCCTCCGCTGGGCTCCTGTCTCTTTAAGACCGCTGAGGAAAGCGCGCACTTTTTTTTTCCTTCCCGGAGCCGGCTGCAAGCCCCCTGGCGCGTTCCCCGCTCAGATCCTGCCCCTCTGTCTCTCCAATCTCCGCTGCACTGCGCAATGTGGGTCAGCGCTCCCCGCGCGGATCACCGGGCTGGCTACTTCGCGGGGTGTGCTTCCTCTCCCTCCCGGCTCTGAATCCTCTCCTCCCGCCGGTGCGCTGGGGTGGGGGAGGGCTCGGGTCCGCCGGGTCGCGGCTCCGTATCTTACCCGCCTCTTGGGGTGCCGAGTCCTCTCGGGTGTAGCTGCACGCTGTGCGCTTTCCTGTGTATTCTCGTCTCTCTTTTAGGAATAGATGTATTTTCTGTGTTTTCGTAGATAAATATAGTGTTGGGAGGAGATTTCTGCCGCCCTGCTCACACCGCCATCTTCCCGGAAGTCTCCATTCTTGTTTTTAATCAGGAAAATATCTACTCTTTTTCCTGTTTATAACAAACTTAGTATTACTATTACTTTCATTGTATGAGAAGAATCTATGTTTGAAAATCTGTGTAGTAATTATAATAGTTGACATGATAAATTAAAAGCTAGTTAATTTTGCTCAACCTGTGTGTTATAAATGGTACTATTGCTAAAACTTGCTATTGCAGTCTTTTTTTAGTTCACTTACTGTGATACTATTTTTCCATATATGTATTTTTTAATTGAAGTGTTATTGATATACAATCTTACATTGGCTTCACATGTGTAACACAGTGGTTCAGCCGTTTTATACACATTGTTAAATCCTCATCCCCACCACTGCAGTTACTATCTCTCAACATAGGAAAATGTTACAGAATTATTGACTATATTCTCCATGCTGTACTCCCATTCCTGTGATCAACTTACATTATAATTGAGATTTCTGTGCCCCTTTATCACCCTGAACCCACCCCAACCCCTGCCCCATGGGTAACCACCAGTCATTTTTTCAGTGTCTATGTGCGTACTGGTATTTTGTTCATTTTGTTTTGTTTTTAGATTCCACAAATAAGTGAAAACATACGGAATTTGTCTTTCTCCATCTAGCTTATTTCACTTAGCATAATACACTCTAGGTCCATCCATGTTGTTGCAAATGGCAGGATTTCTCTATTTTTTATGGCTGAATAATATTCCCCAGTATTTATCTACCACATCTTCTTTATCCATTCATCTACTGATGGACACTTTGGTTACTTCCGTATCTTGGCTATTGTAAATAATGTGACAATAAACATAGGGTTCATATATCTTTTCAAATTCTTCTAGGATTTTCTTCAGGAAAAGTACTGGGTCGTATGGTATTTCTATTTTTAGTTTTTTGAAGAACCTCCATACTGCTTTCCACAGTGGCTGCACCAATTGACATTCCCATCAACAGTGTAGGAGGGTTCCCATTTCCCCACATCCTTGCCAACACTTGTTATTTCTTGTCTTTTGGATAGTGGCCATTCTAACTGGTATGAGGTGATATCTCACTGTGCTTTTGATTTGCATTTCCCTGATGATTAGTAATGTGAGGCATCTTTTCATGTGCCTGTTGGCCATCTGTATTTCTTTTGAGAAATGTCTGTTCAGGTCCTCCATCCATTTTTTACCTGAGTTATTTGTTTTTTGGGTGCTGAAGCATCTCTGAGTTCTTTATATATTCTGGATGATAACCCCTTTTCAGATAAATCATTTACGAATATATTCTCCCATACTGTGGGCTGACTTTTTGTTCTGCTGATGGTGTCTTTTGCTATACAGAAGCTTTTTAGTTTGATATAGTCATTTATTATTTTGAATGTTCATTTTTTATTTGTTTCCCTTCTTATTATTTTGAATGTTCATTTTTTATTTTGTTTCCTTTGTCCAAGGAGATGTGTCCAGGAAAAAATTGCTCATGCTTATGTTCAAGAGATTTATGCCTATTTTCTTCTAAGAGTTTTATGCTTTCATGTCTTACACTGAGGTCTTTGATCCATTTCAAGTTTACTTTTGTATATGAAGTAGACAGTAATCTAGTTTCGTTCTCTTGCATATAACTGTCCAGTTTTCCCAACACTAGTTACTGAGGAGATTCTCTTTTGTCCATTGTATATTCATAGCTCCTTTATCATATATTAATTGACCATGTATGTGTGGGTTTATATCTGGGCTCTCTATTCTGTTCCATTGATCTATTGGTCTGTTCTTGTTCCAGTACCATACTTTTTTAATTACTGTAGCTTTGTAGTATAGCTTGAAATCAAGGAGCATAATATCCCCAGCTTTGTTCTTTCTCAGGATGGCTTTGGCTGTTCAGGGTCTTCTGTGGTTCCATATGAATTTTAGGAATACTGTTTTAGTTCATTGAAAAATGCTGTTATTTTGATAGGAATTGCATTGAATCTGTAAATTGCTTTGGCAATATTAATTCTTTCTATCCATGAGCATGGGATAGATTTACATTTATTTGTGTCTTCTTTAATTTCTCTCATGAATGTCTTATAGTTTTCAGAGTACAGGTCTTTTCACCTCCTTGGTTAGGTTTATTCCTAGGTATTTTATTCTGTATGATGCAATTGTGAATGGAATTTTTTCCTGATTTTTCTTTCTGCTATTTCATTGTTAGTATATAGGAACACAACAGATTTCTATGTATTAATTTTGTATCTTGCAACTTTGCTGAATACAGTTATTCTAATAGTTTTTTGTAGAGTCTTTGGATGTATAATATCTTGTCATGTACAAACAGTGACAGTTTAAATTCTTCCTTACCAATTTGGGTGTATCTCTTTATCTTATCTGATTGGCTTGTCTGGTCATATTATTATCACTATTGTACAGAAGAAAAACTGGATCATTCCATTGCATGCTCATGGAAAGGCATAATATTTTGATATATATACTTGCTTACATGCATCCTCTTGGAGGCTATTAGCAGCATGCTTTTATTTCCTTAGAGAATCTCAATATTTAAAATTGTATTATGTCTTCATTAATTGAAGTATCTGCATAGGGCACATAATAAACTCATGACTAGGTATGTGAGTTTCAAAATCTTAAAGCTTATTCTATAAACAAAATTACAAAAATACATTATTCACCTTACCTGAGAACCAGCTGTTGAGTCATTAGTCACAACTCACCATCATTTTTCACTGAACAGATGAATACTTTGAAAATGGCATTTTGAAAAATGTTAGCACTTTGGTGTTGAGTTTGCTAAAACAATATAATTTGACCATTTAACAGAAATTTCCTTGGGGGAGGTGTTTCATCTAATTCATTACTAGAATGCTGATGGCATTGTCAGGAACAGAGTGATAGGGAGTAAGGGGCATGATTAGCTAGACACGAGCCCCTTGAGAGTTACAGCTGTCTACTAGCTGAGTTCAAGTGATAGCTGAAGAAAGCAAACATATTTGGTTATGTTGAAAGACGTGTAACATGTATAGGCTGGAAAGAGATTCTCTTAATATATTTTCATGTAATTTGCTTTTATTAAGTTAATTATATCCCATTTTAATAACATGTGAAGAAATACAAACATACACTTGCCCCAAAATGAGAGGGAAGTGAGAAAATTCAGAAAAAGATAATGCACATGATTAAAGAGATGCACTTTATTAAGGAAATTAGAGATACTAAGCTTTAAAGAAAGAAAACTAAGGAGTGAAAATTATTCTTGTCAGTACTATGAACTGAAAGGGAGTTATTCATGTTCATGACCGTCTGATTGATCAAGAAGAAAGAAATAGAATATGGATTAAAAGAAGAGAATGGATTTGTGAAAAATCTTAAATGTATAAGAGTCATGAAATGCTCACAGGGCCTATTGAGGAAGATCATGTAATATTTTATCCATGGTGCTTTCCAAGAAGAGAATTAAGTCTTCAAGCAGTATCTGTGTTTCTTGAAGGTAGAGGGCTTGAACAGGTGATCAGCTAATGTTCCATGATTTAATACTGCAAAACTCTAAGTAATTTGGGGGGAGCTTAAAAGTTATTGATAAAGGTTCTGGGAAGATGGCGGTGTGAGCAGGGCAGCGGAAATCTCCCAAAACCATGTATATCTATGAAAATACAGCAAATACAACTATTCCTAAAAGAGAGACCAGAATATACAGGAAAGCGCACAGCCTGCATCTGCACCTGAGAGGACTTGGCACACCGCGAGGCGGGTAAGATACGGAGCCACGTCCTGGCAGGATCTGAGTACTCTCCCACCCCAGCGCACCAGCGGGAGGAGAGGATTCAGAGCTGGGAGGGAGTGGAAGTACAGGCCCATGAAATAACCAGCCCTGGTGACGTGCGCCGGGAGCACTGACACACATCGCGTGGTGTATCAGATATTGGAGAGGCAGAACGTGCAGGTTTTGAGCTGGGAACGCGCCCGGGTCCTTGCAGCAGGCTCCCCGGGACAAAAGAAAAGCGCGCACTTTTTTTTGGCGGTCTTAAAGAGTCAGGGGCCCAACGGAGGAATACAATCGTCCCGGCACACTCAGCCCTGCAGACTTGGAGTCCTGAGGAATTTCGGACCCCTTGGATGGCGACTGGGAAAAAGCAGCAGCACTGAGATTTCACACAGAGAACAACAGCCTCCCATTCGTTCCCACCCTGGCCAGAGCTACAAATGGCTGTGCAGAGCTGCGCGGCCGCGGCTGCGGAATAGTGGACCAACAGTGCCACCTACAACATCCTTACAGAATATACTCCTGGTGAGCATCTTTTTTTTTTCCTTTCTTTTCTTTTCTTTCTTTCTTTTTTTCTCTTTTCATTCTCTTCTCTTTTCTTTTTTTTTTTTTTTTAAGTCTTAAAGAGCCTAGCTGACATATGTGACACCTACCAGCGACCACTACTGTCGCCATGAAAAGACAGAGGAATATGGTACAGACAAAGCTCACGCAGACCCAGACAACACCGGAGAGGGAGACTGAAGGGATGGAAATGCACAATCTTCCTGAGAGAGAATTCAGAATAAAAGTCATAACCATGCTGATGGATCTACAGAGAAATATGCAAGAGCTGAGGGAGGAAGTGAGGGAAGTCAGGAAAGACAATGCAGAAATGAGACAAGCCATCAATGGGCTTAGCAGCAGACTGGATGAGATGCAAGAGACTGTTAATGCAATAGAAATCAGAGAACAGGAATACAGAGCATCTGAGGCAGAGAGAGATAAAAGGATCTCTAGGAATGAAAGAATACTAAGAGAACTGTGTTACCAATCCAAACGGAACAATATTTGCATTATAGGAGTACCAGAGGAAGAAGAGAGAGAAAAAGGGATAGAAAGTGTCTTTGAGGAAATAATTGCTGAAAAATTCCCCATGCTGGGGAAGGAAATAGTCTCGCAGTCCACGGAAGCCCACAGATCTCCCAACACAAGGGACCCAAGGAAGACAACACCAAGACACATAATAATTAAAATGGCAAAGATCAAAGATCAAGACAGAGTAATAAAGGCAGCTAGAGAGAGAAAAAAGACCACCTACAAAGGAAAACCCATCAGACTATCATCAGACTACTCAACAGAAACCTTACAGGCCAGAAGAGAATGGCATGATATATTTAATGTAATGAAAGAGAAGGGCCTCGAACCAAGAATACTATATCCAGCACGATTATCATTTCAGTATGATGGAGGGAAAAAACAATTTCCAGACAAGCGAAAGCTGAGAGAATTTGCTTCCCATAAACCACCTCTACAGAACATCTTAAAGGAATTGATCTAGAGGGAAGCACTCATAGGCTAAAAAGATGTCACCAGAGAAAATAAAATCATAGCAAAGAAAGCAGACCATCCAAATACTAACTAAAGGCAAAGAATAAAACACCAGTATATAAAGAATGGAGGAGGAATAAGAAGGGAGAGAAACAAAGAAACATCAGACTGTGTTTGCAATAACATAACAAGAAAGTTAAGTTAGGTTGTTAGATAGTAAGGAAGCAACCCTTGAACCTTTGGTAACCACGAATCTAAAGCCAGCAATGGCAATAAGTACATATCTATCGAAAATCACCCTAAATGTAAATAGACTGAATGCACCAATCAAAAGACACAGAGTAACAGAATGGATAAAAAAGCAAGACCCATCTATATGCTGCTTACAAGAAACTCACCTCAAACCCAAAGATATACACAGACTGAAAGTGAAGGGATGGAAAAAGATATTTCATGCAAACAGCAAGGAGAAAAAAGCAGATGTTGCAGTACTTCTATCAGACAAAATAGACTTCAAAACGAAGAAAGTAGCAAGAGATAAAGAAGGACATTACATAATGATTAAGGGGTCAATCAAACAAGAGGATATAATCATTATAAATATATGTGCACACAACACAGGAGTGCTGGCATATGTGAAACAAATACTAACAGAATTAAAGGAGGAAATAGACAGCAATGCATTCATTTTTGGAGACTTCAACACACCACTCACTCCAAAGGACAGATCAACCAGACAGAAAATAAGTAAAGACACAGAGGCACTGAACAACACACTAGAACAGATGGACCTAACAGACATCTACAGAACTCTACACCCAAAAGCAACAGGATACACATTCTTCTCAAGTGCACATGGAACATTTTCCAGAATAGACCACATACTAGGCCACAAAAAGAACCTCAGTAAAATCGAAAATATTGATATTCTACCAACCAACTTCTCAGATTACAAGGTATAAAACCAGAAATAAATTGTACAAAGAAAACAAAAGGCTCACAAATACATGGAGACTTAACAACATTCTCCTAATTAATCAATGGGTTAACGACCAAATCAAAACAGAAATCAAAGAATATATGGAGACTAATGAGAACGACACAAAGCCACAACTTCTGTGGGACGCAGCAAAGGCAGTTCTAAGAGGAAAGTATATTGCAATCCAGGCCTATTTAAAGAAGGAAGAACATTCCCAAATGAATAAGTCTAAAGACACAATTACTGAAATTGGAAAAAGAAGAACAAATGAGGCCCAAAGTCACCAGAAGGAGGGACATAATAAAGATCAGAGAAGAAATAAATAAAATTGAGAAGAATAAAACAATAGAAAAAATAAATGAAATCAAGAGCTGGTTCTTTGAAAAAATAAACAAAATAGATAAACCCCTAGCCAGACTTATTAAGAGAAAAAGAGAATCTACACACATAAACAGAATCAGAAATCAGAAAGAAAAAATAACGATGGACCCCACAGTAATACAAAGAATTATAAGAGAATATTATGAGAATCTATATGCTAACAAGCTGGAAAACCTAAAGAAATGGACAACTTCTTAGAAAAATACGACCTTTCAAAACTGACCAAACAAGAAACAGAAAAACTAAGCAGACCAATCACGACCAACGAAATTGAAGCGGTAATAAAAAAAACTACCCAAGAACAAAACCCCCAGACCAGATGAATTCACCTCTGAATTCTACCACACATATAGAGAAGAAATAACACCGATTCTCCTTAAAGTTTTCCAAAAAATAGAAGAGGAGGAAATACTTCCAAACTCATTCTATGAAGCCAGCATCGCTCTAATACCAAAATCTGGCAAAGACCTCCCTAAAAAAGAAAATTACAGACCAATATCCCTGATGAACATAGATGCAAAAATACTCAACAAAATATTAGCAAACCGAATTCAAAAATACATCAAGAGGATCATACACCATGATGAAGTGGGATTCATCCCAGGGATGCAAGGATGGTACAACATTCAAAAATCCATCAACATCATCCACCACATCAATAAAAAGAAGAACAAAAACCACATGATCATCTCCATAGATGCTGAAAAAGCATTTGACAAAATTCAGCATCCATTCATGATTAAAACTCTCAACAAAATGGGTATAGAGGGCAAATACCTCAACATCATAAAGGCTATACATGACAAACCCACAGCTAACATCATACTTAACAGCGAGAAGCTGAAAGCTTTTCATCTAAGATCAGGAACAAGACGGATGCCTACTCTCTCCACTGTTATTCAACATAGTACTGGAGGTCCTAGCCACGGCAATCAGACAAAACAAAAAAATACAAGGCATCCAGATTGGTAAAGAAGAAGTAAAATTGTCACTATTTGCAGATGACATATTGTACATAAAAAAACCTAAAGACTCCACTCCAAAACTACTAGAACTAATATCTGAATTCAGCAAAGTTGCAGGATACAAAATTAACACACAGAAATATGTTGCTTTCCTATACACTAACGATGAACTAACAGAAAGAGAAATCAGAAAAACAATTCCATTTACAATTGCATCAAAGAGAATAAAATACCTAGGAATAAACCTAACGAAGGAAGTGAAAGACCTGTACTCTGAAAACTACAAGACACTCCTAAGAAATTAAAGAGGACACTAACAAATGGAAATTCATCCCATGCTCTTGGCTAGGAAGAATAAATATTGTTAAAATGGCTATACTACCTAAAGCAATCTGCAGATTCAACGCAATCCCTATCAAAATACCAACAGCTTTCTTCAATGAACTGGAACAAATAATTCTAAAATTCATATGGAACCACAAAAGACCCCGATTAGCCAAAGCAATCCTGAGAAGGAGGAATAAAACGGGGAAATACGCTCCCTGACTTCAAGCTCTACTGCAAAGCCACAGTAATCAGGACAATTTGGTATTGGCACAAAAACAGACCCACAGACCAGTGGAACAGAATAGAAAATCCAAACATTAACCCAAACATATACAGTCAATTAATATTTGATAAAGGAGCCTTGGATATACAATGGGAGATGACAGCCTCTTCAGCAGCTGGTGTTGGAAAAACTGGACAGCTACATGTAAGAGAATGAAACTGGACTACTGTCTAGCCCCATACACAAAGGTAAACTCAAGGTGGATCAAAGACCTGAATGTAAGTCATGAAACCATAAAACTCTTAGAAAAAAACATAGGCAAAAATCTCTTGGACATAAACATGAGCAACTTCTTCATGAACATATCTCCCCGGGCAAGGGAAACAAAAGCAAAAATGAACAAGTGGGAGTATATCAAGCTGCAAAGCTTCTGTACAGCAAAGGACACCATCAGTAGAACAAAAAGACATCCTACAGTATGGGAGAATATATTCATAAATGATGTATCCCATAAGGGGTTGACATCCAAAATACATAACGAACTCACGCACCTCAACAAACATAAAGTAAATAATCCAATTAAGAAATGGGCAGAGGACGTGAATAGACACTTCTCCAGGAAGAAATTCTGATGGGCAACAGGCACATGAAAAGATGCTCCACATCACTAATCATCAAAGAAATGCAGATTAAAACCACAATGAGATATCACCTCACACCAGTGAGGATGGCCAACATCCAAAACACAAACAACAACAAATGTTGGCAAGGATGTGGAGAAAAGGGAACCCTCCTACACTGCAAATTAGTTCAACCATTGTGGATAACAGTATGGAGGTTCCTCAAAAGACTCAAAATAGAAATACCATTTGACCCAGGAATTCCACTCCAGGAATTTACCCTAAGAATGCAGCAGTGCAGTTTGAAAAAGACATATGCACCCCTATGTTTATCACAGCACTATTTACAATAGCCAAGAAATGGAAGCAGCCTAAGTGTCCATCATTAGATGAATGGATAAAGAAGAGGTGGTACATATACACAATGGAATATTATTCAGCCATAAGAAGAAAACAAATCCTACCATTTGCAACAACACGGATGGAGCTAGAGAGTATTATGTTCAGTGAAATAAGCCAAACCGAAAAAGACAAGTATCAAATGATTTCACTCATATGTGGAGTATAAGAACAAAGAAAAAATACTAAGGAACAAAACAGCAGCACACTCGGAACCCAAGAACGGGCTAATAGTTACCAAAGGGAAAGGGACTGGGGAAGGTGGGCGGGAAGGGAGGAACAAGGGGGAAAAGGGGGCCTTACGATTAGCAGATCTAATGTTGGGGGGGCACAGGGAGGACTGTACAACTCAGAGAAGACATGTAGTGACTCTATAGCATCTCACTACGCTGATGGACAGTGACTGTAATGGGGTTGGTGGGGGGGACCTGATGAAGGGGGTAGTTTAATCACCATAATATTGCACATGTAATTGTAGATTAATGATACCAAAATAAACTATTAAAAAAAGTTATTGATAAGGCTGTACTTAACGATATCTGATGTCACAACCAATCTCTACTGTAAGGCTGCTATTACAAAGGATTATTAGTTTTTCTTCATTTCTGGGAGATAATTGCTTTGCCTTCCAGCCATAAGGAACTCTAAATGTAACTGTAAACCTTTATAGGACTAAACTATGCCAACAAAGAGGCTAAACAAGGGACACCCACAAATTAATAACAAGCAGAAAGAAAATCATCACCATTAATGAATATTGCAGCAAAATATGCCCATCTTCTTTTGGAACCACCATTTCATGTTTTGCGTATTTTAATTAGTGTCAAATCATGAAGGCCACAGTCATCATTTTTAGAAAGAAAATGTGAGGCTGAGAAGAGAGACACAGCTCGATTATAGAGAAATGTATGTCAGTGTATGTGTACACATGTAACGAATGTACTCCGTATATTTAACATGCCCCAAACCTATGAAAAAGCTATACAGTTTACAAAAATTGTACATGTTTAGTGTTTCTCTTTACATATGTGTCTTTGTTTCCAAAAGGTATAATTTCACTTGCATCATTAACATTGTAGAAATAGTTTTAATAAAATTCTATTCAAATAATTTCCAGTTAACTTTCCAAATTTTATCATAAAGTAAAAATTCAGTCAGTAGGTGCAGTAACAAAAGTTTATAATAAAGTGTGTTAATGTTATAAGCCTATTCTTTAAGGAAATTTATGGACTCTAATACTTAAAATAATTCATGATAAAGATTTATTATGTTATTTTATAATCTTTATTTCTTATTTATAATGCTTAATAAAACTGTATTATTCTTATCCACCTAGAAACCCTGTAAAATATTTGTTTTGAATATCCTAGTTAATCTCTCTTCCTACATTTATTTAAATTTGTTGTTGATCTACTTAAATGAACCTTAGTCATCATGTGATATAGCTTATTCAATAAATGAATCTCTTCTGGTAAAATCCAGATATCTGTCTATCTGACTGCAACTTGAATACCCGACGAAAGAGGTAACATTCTTGTTTGTCCCCAGTGGGTCCTGGGAAATTCTTCCTGCTGCTGAGATAACTGATTTGGAGCAACATAGTTCCCAGAGAGCAAGTCAGCTCCCTCCCTCTTTCATTTGTGGCCCTCAGAACATTTGGAGATAGCTGTCAAATATGGCCTTAGCCTTTAATCTAAACATCCCCCAGTTCTACCACCTTCCCTCATCAGATGTGGATTCTACACCACTGACCAGCATAGTCACTCTCCTCTAAACCTACCACAGCTTGTCAGGATCCTCCTTAGAACATATTACTAGGATTTAGCACACTTTTCCTGCTGTACAGCACCTAATACTAGGAGGCTATTGCTTCTCTTGATTAGACCTAGCTTTAAAGGAATGAAGTATAATTATCTTCTTAGCACTGTGCATATAAATGGCTGCTGAGCCAGTAGGTGTCCATCACATTCCTTTAGATTAGGAGTGATTTGAGGATAGAGTGCCCTATTTACTGACCCAGCAGAGCAGCTTACATCAATAGGCACCTGATAAATGGTTATGAAGAAAGGCCTAAGTTTTCCCTATTATATACCAAAGCCATAATTTTTGGACTCATTTTACATATATCATGATTAAAATTCATCTTTCTGTTTGTGACCTTTTGGTACTCTATTTTGGATTCTGTCATCTGTCTTAGGTATAATCACTTCCAACTTGTATGCTGAATATAGATTTGGGAAGCATGCCTTTTGTGTCAATACCATTGAATAAAAGAAACACCAAGTTTTTTGTTTTTTTTTCCCCAGTCTGACACATTGGCTTGATGGAAAACATGCTAGATGATGTAGGCCTTAATTATACTATTTTTAGCACCACTGATTTACATTGTTTCTAAATAAGTCATTTGGACTTTTAGAACTTTTGTCACTTCATCCATAAAATTCTGCATTAGCTGATAGGATGATTAAATAGGATAATATATTTGAAAGCAGTTTCAAAATGCTTTAAGAATTTTATAACTCCAAGATTTGAAGTTGTTGTTTTGATTGGTATCTTAATATCATTTAAATGTTGAGGGGAAATAGTTCTTATTCTTTCCTGAAATTTTGTGATTTGTTTTATAACCCTTGATCACCTAAGATTTGAGTGTTTTCATTAATAAAAGTGTATTTTTTACATAGCCTTATTTCCCTAAAGTTTAGGAATTTGGTTGGTCATTCAGAGCAGGGTTGAGATATAGCACTTTCAGGGTTATGATCCAATTAGTGTTCTTGAAATACAGCCATTGTAATTGTATTTTGTGCTAAACAGGACTTTTTGTTTTGCATTTTAAATTGTGGGTCTGTGAATTTTATTAGCTTCTTTGAAAAAACTGCACCAGCCTTGTATTTGTTCTGATAAATTACCTTGACATTTTAATTGAAAGGCAGTTTATTATAATTTTAGTATCAGTATTATATAAAGTCATAGAAATATTTAACGATCATGTAGTTTGAACCCTCTCTGATGAGCAGGAAATTATCTTGTCTGCCTGACTTTTAATAGATGACATTCACCCACTGGATCTGCCAAACCAGTGTGTAAAGATACTGTATCAGACTAAACTGAAAACTCAAGTGGAAGTCAAATTCAGACTCATAATAATCAGCCTCTAATGTATGCCTGTCCCAGAGCATTGGGAAGTATATCACATCAATCCCCCATTCTGATTATGATCATCTTAATTTAGCCCTTTCCTGATTCTTTCATTTTTTTATGCTTTTGATTCTTTCATTTCTGCAGTAACAAGTGATTTCAGCACATCCATCCAACGTAAAACAAACCCTTGGTCACCATTTTTATATAATACAAGAAATACCAAGAGGAGAAAACAGAGTCAAATGCTCGCTTTTTGATTACTGGCTTTCTCAGCCCATTTGTCCTATGTATAATAGGAATTCTTATAAATGAAGTGAGAATATTGATGTCAAGGATCCTGCACCACAGCTAACTTATGTGGCTTCTGGGTGTGGACCTCAATTCTGTGGTTCAGACCAGTAATAGCCATTTCTGAATTGACGAGCTGACAAATTCTCATGAAGTATAGTGGGATCAGCTGCTATTTCATTAATTTACAAAGAAATTTCTCTTTTTTTATTTTGTTAAATAGGTAAGACATATACATAGTAAGAAATTCAAATAGTAAAAGGATATACAATGAAAAATATCTACCCTCCTGTGACATCCAACTTCCCTCTTTGGAGGCAACCCTGAATATCAGTTTCTAGGGTGTTTTCCCAGAGAATTCTGTAAATTTACAAACAGGTGTGTGTATGTGAGTCCTTTTTAAAAATACAACACACTTTTCTGCATCTTTTTCACTTACTCAACTTAGATATCATTAAGATCAGTATATTCAGAGTTACTTTATTTTTAACAGTTTGGATGTTTGATACATTTTTAAACAACCAACCCCCAATTGATGGACATTTAGCTTGTTTTTAATCTTTTCTTATTACTAATAATATTGCAGTGAGTGTTCTTCATATACTATACTTGTACCTACAGAGCTGTAAGGTAAATTTCTCAAAGTGGAATTGCTGGGTCAAAGAGTAAGTGCATTGTTTATTTTGATAGACATTTCCAAATTACCCACCAGAAGATGAACTATTTACAGTTCTTTCAACAATGTTCAACCACAGTAGAAACTTTACCTTTTCAGTGACAAATACTTAGGAAATCAGAATCAGAAGATTCTTAATGAGCGTGAAATGAAGCCAAAGGAGTTGCATGATCCTGAGGGCTTTCCGATGGGCCCTCTGCTTCACCAGGCTCTACTTTTCTGAGACATCCACGTGTTGCTCTTTTTTTAGTTTTTGTACCATGTTTGATAAAAACCAATGAAATCATATCTCTTTTCAAGACTTCATACTGAGAGGCCCCTTTCATTACATCCCCATTATTATATTATTCATTCTTTTAGAACATGCAGTTATTCTGTCTATATGGATTATGACAATTTTTCAGTTATTACATTTTAATTTGCCTGATTACAAATTACATGTGAGGTATATTTCCTTCAGAAATGAAAATGTTGAAAGATTATTTCCAAACATGTTTCCTGAAAGCAGGTAATTCTATCAGTGGTTTACGAATCCTTAGACCTGCTACTTCCTAGTTCTTAGGAGTTTGATTTTTCCTGTCATTTATTTCAATATTTTCTTATTTTATGCTCCTGGGTTCATCTGTGTTTGGGTTGGTAGCCATCTCTGCTGTGATTACCACTGATTGACCAATAAATTGTTATAAAGTATTTTATAGATGGAATATTATAGAAGCTACCAGTGACCTCCCATCCCTACATTTCCTAATGTACCAACAGTGAATAGTGTAAAGGAAAATGCATTGACTGATTTATGTGGTCTGTGTCCAGCCAATATGCAGTGAGCCTGAGGTGTTTTGTTTTTAAGAATCTCTTAAAAATTACTTCATGTTTTGAATGGCATTTATTGTAACTATCAGATGCTTCGCGTGTAATTCTATGAATAATTTCGTCACTGCTTTAGCCAGCAGTGTGTTCTTCACTGTCTTCCTTTTGGTCTGTATTTTCATATGTATCTTCTATTCAAAGAAAGTCAACATGATCACCAGCAATTTGTGCTACTAGAATGTACTAAATATTTTCTAATTGTGAAAGGCTAGTGTGAATTGGAGGAGGAAGCAGTTATTGAGGTTAATTGGAGAAGTTCTATTAAAAAGAAATGAATACTTTTTTTTTAATTCCCTCAACAATGTCGTGGACTGTTAGTGATTGCAATCAATTATGGCAACTTCTGGTAATTAGATATGGTCTTTGAATGATACGTAACTGATTTAGGGTAACCTCTCACTTTCTGCAGTTCCCAATCAGAAATATTTTCCTGAACACATACTTTTATTTAAAATGTTTTCCTGATAAACTTCAAAAAATTCTACCAATTATCATAAGTGGGTATGATATACTTATAGGAGATGTGTTTTAGGTTTCTAAATAGAATATCATTTTTTTTCCTCATTGGTTCTATTTTCACCTTCAAATTAAAAGTAATGAAGGTTTGCCTTGAGACAGTAGCCATAATAGAAGTATTTGGAGTGGGTACATTTCCCTAAACATTCTTCTTAGAACAAAAATAATGCCCTTATTCAAAGACTCCACAATAGAATCGGGTTAATAGGCTTTTTACTGACTAACTTTGGATCCTAACCACTACTGCTTATACATTTCTGAGTGAAAATTTTTTCTGTGTTCCAAAATTATAAAAACACAATTGTTTCTTACATATATTCTTAGATTCTAAGTTCTCTTTAAAATTATACAATGAATGTAGATTTTGAAGTACGTTGCTATATTTTATCTATTCCTCCATTTTCCAGTAGTGTGATTGAGGGAGAAGGATCCTTTTAATTATGTTATAGTGGTAAAATTGTTTCTGTGCTTGCAATAATCCACCAAAAAGGTGAAGCACCTAAGCTGGTCATCATTCAGCAGTAAAACCTCTATCCATCTGCTCCACAAAACCTGAGCACAGAGCTGACAGCTGTGTGATGCCTTGTCACACTTTACCAACCACCAATGAAGAGATGGGATTCTAGAGTTGATACTTAGGAAAGAGACTATCAAGAAGGCCTTTCACTGCTACCTTGAAACTAAAATGTTTGTGTTTTTATTTTAGTGACACTGTACGCCTCCTGTATTCTCCTGGGAGTGTTTCTGAATAGCAGTATACCTATATTTTTTGAGCTTTTTGTGGAAACTGTCTACCCAGTTCCAGAAGGAATTACTTGTGGAGTTGTCACTTTTTTAAGTAATATGTTCATGGGAGTACTTTTATTTTTTCTCACATTTTATCACACAGGTAAGAAATTTGACTTTTTGTTGCTATCTCAATGTGCTATGAGAGAGGTTTGTGGCACTGACGCATAGGGAGTTTGTATGGAGAATCCTCACTAAGGCAAATTACTGATTTGCATTTTCACATGCTAATAAAAGAAAATATCCTCAGTTGTTTTCTTGAAGTGCATCCTAGCCTAATCTAATGCACCTTCTGCCCCTACAGTTTCTGATTTAATTAACCTGGACTGGGGCTCAGCATTTGTATTTTTAAATGCCCCCAAGTGATTCTGATATGCAGGTGTTCTCATTGAGAACCACTGGTAGGTATATTGCTTTTTTTTTTTTAATGTAGAATTTACTGTCTCAACGTAGAGTATAAAGTAATGTCTGGGGCATAAATATAGTTGAAAGCCTTAGGGATGAATGAGAGCCCAACCAATGAGTATATATTGTATATAGAACAGCACCATCCAATGAAACTTTTTATGATAATGGAAGTGACCTTTATCTGCACTGTTCAATGCAGTAACCACTGGCCACAGGAAGTTAGCCAAGGAATTGGCTTTTTATTTTATTTCATTTTAATTCATTTAAGTTTGAATTTAAGTAGCTACATGTGGCTGGTGGCCACCAAATTGGTCAGTACAGGTATAGAGTAAAAAGAAGGTTGAAGTTAGAACCCAGGGGTATACCTTTGAAGAAGAGAAAGATTCTTATGAAAGTGGAAGGAATGGGGTCCTGAACCCAAGTGGAGGGCTTAGCCTTGGACAAAGGAGATAGGAGAGAAGGTGGTGCACACCAGGCCCAGAAACAGATACTGTGCTGGGCAGATTATTGAAGGAGCTCCTTCTTGACAGCAGCAACCTCCTACTTAGAAGCCAGTTCTTCTATTGAGAGTTGGTGGAGAAAGGACTTAAAGTAAGAATGAAGCTTTAAGGTAAACTTGGAGGAGGCAGGAGGAGACTCTGCAAGGACAGCTCGGAAGATTGCTGGGCCTGCTAAAGGCAGGCCCGGGTGGCACTGAGGTCCGTGGGTTATAGTGGCTCCGTATTGCACAGTTGTTTGGGTTTTCTCTGATATTCCCTCTTCTGTGGTCCACATTCTGACTTACTGCTTCAGAAAATTTAGACTTAATTACCTACGATTCCTTTTTGCATGTTAAAATAAGGATTTATACTTGTGATTCTTGAATATAAAGCTTTATTAATTTCTGCTGGGTCTATATCCCATTTTATTCATCTTAAACAATCTAATATTACTACCTTTCCCTGGTTGCTGTTCTCTTAACTACTCATCAAATACTAGTAAATTTGGATAATTTGTACATGGAAGAATCTAATTTGTAAGATTCAAATGTAACAAATGCTCTAAAATGTGACACTCCAAGAGGCCTAATGGTTGATATGAAACTTTCTGACAGGCTTATAATTGAAATAACCATGATAACCTTCTTGCCTGGAAAATAAATTTTTGAAACTTTCAAAGCTGATGAAACAGAATCTGCCCTGGGTTTTGAACTTTTGGCATAGCACTTCTACCTCATAAGAAAGCATCCAAATGATATATTAATTTCTTAATGTAATGAACAACAAACTAGATTATTTCTATCAGTCAGTAATGCAGGTAAGTAGGTTTTAATTTTGTTAAACTTGTTGAGAGTTTGGTTTTTCATATAAAGTGGAGTGGTATTAATGAAGTCAGCCCACTATTTACTGTCCCCCTGGAAACAAGCATTTCCTTTAGGGAAAATGCCATCACCAGGTCTTAGACTAAGAGTTTTAGTCTAAGATTTAGTTTAGACTAAGAGTTCCAATGAGTTTTCTAAACAGAATTATCTAACAGTTATCATATATCAGTCTTAACGCTCTTCAGTTATGTCACAGTTGAAATTAAGAGGCTCAGTGCCTCTCTTTAGCCTAGTAAAGTATGAAAGACAGCTGTGTTGCCTCTTTGGGGGATGGAAGTGATTTGCCAGCTCATGTGTACAGATTTGCTAAGTGGTCCTTGCAGCCTAGTAGACAGTGGTTTTTCCTGTCTGCTGGAAATAGAGTTTTGTCTTCCCAGTATTTAAAAACTACAACAGTAGATGCCAGATGCTATCCCCCAATAAACCTCTTGCATGTGGTCTCTAGAATACAGCGCATCTGATTGGTCATAAGGCAGGGATACCCTACAATGTCTGGCTGTGGAAAAGCGCTGCCCTCCTGACCATTGTGATTGGCCGGTAGAGTGTCTGTCACTCTCATACATCCAGCTACAGCCTTCAGGTTGTTCAACAGAGTCTGGCGTGAATTAACAGGAACCGACATCAGTCAGTGCTCACTTCTCATTTTGTAAATTCAAAGTGACCAGATACAAGCAGATACGGGCACACTCTGGAGAGACTGCAGATTCGGGATTCAGTTATACACCACTGCAGTAAAGTGAGACAAATGAACTTTTGGTTTCCTAGTGCACATAAAAGTTATGTTTATACTGTATTCTAGTCTTTTAGGTGTGCAGTAAGTAGCATTATTTCTAAAAAAAAAAACCAATGTGTATACCTTAATTAAAAAGTACGTTATTGCTAAAAAAAAATGCTAACCATCATCTGAGCTTTCAGTGAGTCAGAATCTTTTTTGCTGGTGGAGGGTCTTGCCTCGATGTTGGTTGAAGACTGATTAAGGTGGCAGTTGTTGAAGCTTGGGTGGCTGTGGCAATTTCTTAAAATAAGACAACAATAAAGTTTTGCGCATCAATTGAGACTTTATTTCACGAATGATTTCTTTGTAGCAGGTGATGCCATTTTACCTACAGTACAATTTCTTTCAAAATACTCTAAATCATTTGTTGTCATTTCAACAATCTTCATAGCATCTCCACCAGGAGTAGATTCCAGTCCAAAAAACCACTTTGTTTGCTCATCCATAAGAAGCAACTGCTTATCCATTCAAGTTTTATCATGAGATGCAGCAATTCAGCCACATCTTCAGGCTCTGCTTCTAATTCTAGTTCTCTTGCTATTTCTACATCTGCAGTGACTTCCTCCACTGAAGTCGTGAACCCCTCAGAGTCACCCATGAGGGTGGAATAAACTTCTTCCAAATTCCTGTTCATGTTGATATTTTGACCTCTTCCCATGAGTTACAAATGTTCTTAATAGGTGGTGAATTCTTTCCAGAGGGTTTTTAATTTACTTTGCCCAGATCCGTCAGAGGAATCAAAACTACCTATAGCAGCTGTGGCCCATGAATGTATTTCTTATAGAGTAAAACTTGAAAGTCAAAATGACTCCTTGATCCATGGCTGCAGAATGGATGTTCTTAGCTGTCATGAAAACAACATTAATTTCATTGTCCATCTCCATCAGAACTCTTGGGTGACCAGGTGCATTGTCAGCAGTCATATTTTGAAAGGAATCTTTCTTCATGAGCAGTAGGTCTCAAGAGTAGGCTTAAAATTTTCAGTAAACCATGTTATAAACAGATGTTGCTTTCATCTAGCCTTTTTGTTCCATTTATAAATGACAGGCAGAGTAGATTTAGCACAGTTCATAAGGGCACTAGGATTTTCAGAATGATAAATGAGCAGTGACTTCACTTCACCAGCTGCATTAGCTCCTAACAAGAGAGTCAGCCTGTCCTTTGAAGCTTTGACACCACGCATTGACTTCTCCTCCCTAGCTTTGAAAGTCCTAGATGGTATCTCCTTCCACTAGAAGGCTGTTTGGTCCACGTTGACCATCTGTTGCTCAGTGTAGCCACCTTCATTAACTGTCCGAGCTGGATCTCCTGGGGGACCTGCTGCAGCTTCTGCATCAGCACCTGCTGCCTCACCTCACACTTCTATGTTATGAGGTTGGCTTCTTTCCTTAAGCCTCATGAGCCAACCTCTGCCAGCTTCCAGCTTGTCTTCTGCAGCTTCCTTACCTCTCCCAGTCTTCCTAGAATTGAAGAGCTAGGGCCTTGCTCTGGGTTAGGCTTTGGCTTAAGTGAATGCTATGGATGGTTTGATCTCTTATCCAGACCACTAAACCTTTCTCTTTATCACAGAAGCAGTAAGTCTGTTTTACTTTCTTATCATTCATGTGGTGACTGGAGTAGCACTTATAATTTCCTTCAGTGCACTTTTCCTTTGCATTCACTTCTTGACTAATTGGTGCATGGCGCCTAGCTTTTGGCCTATCTCAGCTTTCCATGTGCCTTCCTCACTAAGCTTAATCATTCCTAGCTTTTGATTTAAAGTGACAGTTATGTGTCTCTTCCTTTCTCTTGGACATTTAGAGGCCACTGTAGCATTATGAATTGGCCTAATTTTCAATGTTGGTGTGTCTCAGGGAGTAGGGAAGCCTGAGGAAAGGGGAAGAGATGGGGGAACAGCCAGTGGGTGGAGCAGTCAGAACATACACATTTGTCAATTAAGTTCACCTTATGGACGTGGTTCATGGCACCCCAAAACAATTACAACAGTAACATCAAAGATCAGTAACAGATTGCTGTAACAATAATAATGAAAAAGTTGGAAATGTTGCTAGAATTACCAAAATGTGACACAGACATAACTGAGCAAACACTGCTAGAAAATGACATTGATTAATTTCCTCAATGAAGGGTTGCCACAAACCTTCAATTTGTAAAAAACACAGTATCTTTGGAGCACAGTAGAGGGAAGCACAATAAAACAGAGTTTTCCTGTATTAGTTATAGGTTTGGAAGGCCTGATTTTTAGTCATCATGAAGATCTGTAGTTTTTTAGTTCGCTTCTCAAAGAAGTACTGAATTTCTTGACTATAGTTTTTATTTCCTTGCATTGTGGTGTCTAGTAGGTGATTAAAGCACAGATAATGTTTCAGGTCTATACAGACCAGCCCCCAAATGACCACGTTAGGATGGCTTGCCTTGCAAGAAAGACTGCTGGTGTTACGCCTGCAGATCATGGCTGTTGCTATCACTGACGGCAAATGTGACACAGGCTTCTATACCCACGTCACTGCCTTATTTGGAGCCCTGGGTCTCAGGGTCCCCATGCCCTATTTCGATTCTGTTTTGGATACCTGAGACAATGTCAGAAGTTTCTTAGTTTTTCTGACTGTGTTTTTTAAAGTCACTTTGCAATAAGCATATTTGTTTGCTTCCTATGTTTGCTTTGAGAATCGCAGCGAGTTATTTCAGACAGCACAGTCCAAAAACTTCATGTCCAAAATCAGTTTGGGAATCTTCTTGTGTTCTTTATGTGCTCTGAAATGTATTCTGATGTTCAGTTTTATAGTTTGTAACTTGTTCTGAAGTTTTTACTGTCTGGTTTTTTTGCTGTTCTAGAAGTTTTGCAGCAGGTTCTGGCTAAAAGCTTAATGGTTTTTACCGTAGTCCTTTAATTTTGTCGTAACCATGAATTTGGGGCTGCAGTGTAGCTCAAGAGAGTCAGGGGCCTGGCTTAGGTGGGAGGCACTGAGGTAACCAGAACTGTTCAGCAGATATGGACTAGTGAGAAGTAATTTTATACGTAAGGAGCAAAATAATGCAATGTGATATCAGATCTGTTGGGTAATAATGTGGAGGAAGGGAGCAGGGCATTACATTACACTGTGAAATTATGTCAGCTGGCTTCTCTTGAGTGAGAATGGAGACAGTTTTGTTAAATCATCGTAATTCTGGTTAAATCACCAAAGCAAGTGGAAGTTTGGTTCTGGAGGGTGGTATCTAGAACCAGACAAGTACTTGAAGAAGGTAGAAACCAAAACATGGCATTGCTGAAGGGAAAGATAGAGTAAAACGTTTTGCTTCTGGAAGGAAAAGGTAAGAGAATGAGCAAAATCCTGATTAGTTCAGTCCTGGCAGAGCAGCGCCATTTTGTGCAGAGCCTATTTCACTGAATAAACATAGCACCTGTCTAAACCATAAATTGGCAGAGTGCAGCAAAGTGCAGAGCGCTCAGGCTGCTGTGCATCTAGTGAATGATAGACAACCCACAGAAACAGAGAGGCGAACTGTCGCCTTAGAGTATGGATTTATGTTTTATCTAGTGAAAGGCAAAGGGAAGGAATGTTAGAAAACTGCACCCCCTTTGAAGAAGAAAGGGTAAGAATAAGAAAATTTCAGTGCATCAGGACTCTGCTGGCTCAATGATGTCATACGACAGTGGGCTCAAAAAGGAGGGCAGTTGACTTTGCTACTGCTAAGTCAAAGTGAACTTGTGAGCGGGCCGTTGCCTGCTTATCAGACCACCTACACAGTGGTTTCTGTGAATGGATTTCAGTGGGAAAATGTAGACATTCTGGTCTCTGACCTTTTGCTTTCTGAAAAGGCAAATAATTTCAAAGAACACTTGTAGCTGGTTGAGTTGAGTGAACTTACAGAAAAGTAGATTTGACTTCGTGAGAGAAGTGCAGTAGTAAAAACCAATCAACAAACCATGACACTGAAGAGCAATTATGAGGCATTTTTATAGATTTCAGTGGAACCCAAAGAGAAGGAATAATTTACAACTTTGGCGGAAAAAAAAAAGTCTGCTTTGGAAATATCTGACCAATTCCTAGGTTTAAGGAGCACAAGGACAAGTTGATTGTTGCTTACTGTATGTGTGTACCTCTAGCTCCCCATAAAACACGGTTCCTGAGATTTAGAAAATGTCATTGTCGCAGACCATTTTCTCAAGTACCATACTTTCTTTTAGCTGTTGCTTAAAATTAGACCTGAAAGTCAAAATGCTCACTTTTAATACAGAACTGTCTGCTGTTGTCTCTATTTCACTGCTTTTTCTCTTATCTTTTTACTGCTTCCTTTTTGCCTCTTAAAATTAACATCAGAAATCCAGAGTCTATATGGTTCGTATCAAAACAGAAAATGCCTTGTGTGTCATTTCAGGGAACATCAAAAAAAAGACAAGTTTCCAGAAGTCAGTCTCTCTGAGTGTTTAGATTACATTCAATCCCAGGAAAGCACAAAACACAGCTTTAATTGAAAATACCATAAAAATACACATCTTTGTTACATGCTATCGAATAGCATGTCTGACTTTTAAAATGTAGAAATTGAGAGGTGGAGAGGCTGCTTTTGTAAAATATTACAGAAAAAAAAAGTATTTTTGCACCTATTTTTTCCAGTTGGTTTTCTGATTTCCATTCCTGAGCATAAATTGCTCTTTTAGCCATATGAATTACGGATTAAACTAAAGCAGCAGTGTGGAAGACTTTAGGGTGATATTTGAAGATGAAGGCAGCGTTAGCATTCTGTAGAAGCACAAAGGGAAAGTGAACGCCTCTAGCCAAGCCCAGAGGACAGCCAGGTCCCAGGGAACTTGCTTCCCTCATTCGTCGCTGTGTTTTTCATTGAAACATCTAAATAGATTTTAAACTAAGGAAGTTATCCCCCCACCACCAACAGGAACCTCTTTATGCCAAGAAGCCGCTCGCTTCTGTACCAGCATTGGGCTGGCAATGGGAGCGGGAAGGAGGAGCCTGGAGAGATGCGCTCGAGGCCCGCCGAGGTCGGCTGGTGTGTGCTGGCAGCAGGAGACGCCGCCTGGCCTGACCTGTGCGAGAGTCCCGAATTCATGAATGAACCTTTTGGAAGAACCGTTCTTGATACCATTAAGTCAGATAACAACAATTACCTGTGAAGATGATTCCTGTTGGTTTTCTGATAATTGGCACCATCATAGCCATTTATGCTAGTAGAGAAAAATAAGACTAGAAAGAAATAACCAAAATATTCACAGTAGTTTCTCTGAGGGTAGAATGAAGATTAACTTTTTTATGTTTTCATTACATACATAATGTAATATGCATATTACATATTACATTTATATATAATTTTTTGTTTTATATTTTATATGTAGATATTTTCTTCTAACCTATTTTGCAATGATTCCTACTAGATGGTTTTGCTGAGAATTAGGTATTTTTGTATAAAAAAATATAAAAGTGTTATATCAAAATTTGGATGTTTTCTTGTCTTTCCAATCCATCAGATGTTTCAAAACAGGGACAAGAGTGATGGTAAGAGAGGCCACTTAAAAAATAATTAATAAATTAACATTTTAAGGTGATTTACTCTTTTCTTTGAAGTAATAGGTTTTTTTTGTCACCAGAGTCAAGGTGGATTAAATTGATGAAAAGTTATTAACAATGTTGATTAAAAATATTTCGCATGAAAGCCCTGTAATATATTACACGCGTCACTCAGACTCCAGATTGTCACTGTTTATGGAAAGCCACGGCTTTCAGGCCTTCCGGGGCTCCTGTATCCTGAGAATCTTGCATACAAAGCAGGTTGCTCCGGCACACGGTGACACGCAGATGCTTACAGCCGCATGTTTCTGTCTTACAGAGTTGTCGTGGTTCAACTGGTGCCTTCCCGGCTCTTGCATGCTCAGTCTCCTCCTCATCCTGGGCTTCAGGGAATCCTACGACAGACTCTATCTTGACGTGGTGGTCTCAGTTTAATAGCAGATGGGAAGGAGTTTTAAAAGAGCCTGGAAATCGATACTGCACACCGCACATTTGCCTGGAGGCACATATCTAACAGGAAAAAAAGAAGAGAAACTTCATTCTGAGGTTTTTTAGATTAAGATGATCGCATTAATTTAATGACAACTAGGTAATGATCATGTGGGACTTGAGTGATAATAGGGGATTTAAAAACTCTGTAAAATGCCTACATGTGCCTGATTCTGGGGTTGGACATATGGATTTCTTATACATAAAGCACTACCTAAATAATGCCCATTACGTTTTGTGCCAGTGCTAAACTACTGATGGATCATTGTAATTATGAAAAGAAATAAAGGGTATCATATGAAGATAACTCCTTCCCTAAAACATGTCTTAGATTAGGAAGAAAAGCCTCTACCTTCTAAAGAACCTTAAACCCTATATCAGATTTGAATTATAAAATAGTCAAGAAGTAGATTAATGATAGAAATTAACCACATGTACACTACATTTTTTCTAATAAAGCCATTTCTTATATGACTCATTTTTAATTAGGTCAGAAACCTTTGGTCATCTTTATTATGCTGATCGAGTGCTTTCTAGTGGCTTCAGATCACATACTTTGTGTCTCAATCTCAAATTATCTTTGTTTTTGTGAAATATAATTTCTACTAGGCTCTTTCATAGATAATTATATTAAAGGTGACTAAATGTTTAATATAGTTGCATTAAATACTATATGAAAAATGTAATTCCATTCTTATTTAGCACTTTGTTAAGAGTGAAATGGCAAATTACCCAGAACATTCTGTGTCTTCAGCATATGTGTGTATATATGTAGGCATGGGGTGTAAAGTCCAGTACCAGCTATTATTTACCAGGGTTAAATTTTATTAAACGACCCTTATTTGAAAAGAACAGTTTATAACATTGAAACTTTCAAATCTGTGGAGTGATTTCTGAATTACATTCAATTCAGGTTGTAAAATTCTATAGGGAGTCAATATATTTGAGAGGGTAGTATTTTGCCAGTACCTGTTTTCTTTCTATGGATGGTAGCTTTTTAAAAAATAATGGTTACTCACTGGACAGCTCTCATATATGTATTTCACTGTGACATAAAATATACGCTGGTAGAATTACAGTATTACCACCGTTCACATTTACACAGTTCCCCTCACACAGGAAAAGCAAACATTTTCCCCAAAAGTCAGGAGTAATACTTTACCTTCATTATTCTCATCTTCCTCTGACCCCCCCCTCCTTTTTTCCTCAGTTGAAATTGTATATTCATTGTCAGCTAAATATATATTTATTTGTCTTTTTCTGGACAGACAGTGTAAGCCATGTCCTCTGTTAGCCAAGGAGGTTAAACATAGTTAAGGAGAGCTGCTCACCACTTAACTGGGCTCACCTCTGCACGTGAGCACTCGCCTTGGTCTGGAGGAAGAATCTACTACTGCCAAGCCTTCTTTTAAGATCATAAATTGTGCAACTTGAAAAGTAAGAAAACCCTCGGCTTTAACATGTCTTCAGTCACTTCTAAGTCATCCCCTTTTATAACCATCCTGCTAGCCTAGCAGTGAGAACTGAAGGAACTAAGGAATTTGCTGAAAAGGAAAATAAAACCTTTGAAACCTGGGCTTTACTCCAGTTAACTCTGTCCTTCTTAAGTAAAATAAGAGGAAAGCAGAATTCTTGAAGATGATCGACAGCCAGCCACTACAGATATTGGTATCCATGCCCCAGGTGCTAAAATAACCACCACCTCTTCCTGTTCAGAAAGAAGACAGAAAGGAGAAGGGAGATATGAATATTTTGTTTTAGTCAGAGCTATTGTGTTTGAGGATGTTGCTATATAAAATTTTGCTATAATAAGACTCCTTTATTAAAATACAGAACATTTTAATTGTGGTTAATTGTACTTCTAACACTAAGTAAAGAATAACTCTTTAAAAATATTACCTAAATGGCTAATTAGTTCAAAGACATCCCAAGTGAATAGTGATAAAAAATTCTTGCAGTGTACAAGACAACAGCTATTGTTTTTAGCATCCGTGAGATGAGGTGAGGTGAGTCCCTCTGTCAGTCATTCCGCTTACCCCTCCTTCAGGTAACCGTCCTCATCACAAACTGCAGTTGTTTCAAGTGATCAAAATTTCATATACCAAATCTGATAGGAGAGAACCGAAAGGCTTTGTGGAGGGTTATCCATCATTTATTTACCTGAATATTTCAAATCATTTTTTTTTTACTTTTTGAGTTTTTTTGAATCTGTCTGCATCAAAATAGACCAGCTGCTGTCTTTACACTTTCTAAGCAAACATTATAGAGTCTTAATGAAATTTTGTAACTGAAAGAAATCTTAACCCTCCACTAATCCAAGCCCCCATTTTAGAATTTATAGAAACAATCCTAGAAAGGTAAAGGATCTTTCCGAAGGTCACAAGCCTCTTTAATGACAAAAGTAGAACTGAAACCCACACCTTCCAACTCCAAACAGTGTTTTTCCTACCTCACAGAATTGCAGTAGGGTGTGGACATTTGGGAGTGTTCATGAATAGTCTTCCATGTTCAAAAACAATGGGTTTTACAAGTAAATAGCCGTTACTGAGTGTGGAAAGTACAGGGAGGTGACCACTTGGCTTTAAATAGATGATTCTGTGTTCTTCATCACTCTCCTGTTGGTTCTCTAACATCTCTCAGTCTCAGCCTGCAGTGACATGATATGAAGAGATTCTAATGAATAATTCAATCCTCATAAACCAAGTCAACAGCATTATTAATTGGTAAGGCTGTGTTACAGTGTAAGTTCCCTGTGGCTTATCAGTGATTCCTTCACAGTTTATGAGAAGCATCATTTTTTAGTATGACCCATGGCATGGGTATAGGGACAACACAGTGATACACAAATGCATTTCACTAGAGGGTGGAGCAAATAAAATAGCAAGAGGGAATCAAGTACAAGTATAATTTTATATATCTAAGCATATATAGCCTAAGGTTTTATCCTAGTTCATATCTTCATGCTTAGTTTTTGAGAATGTTTACAGTTTGTGTTTATGAAGCCCTTCTAATGAGGGACTCATGCAGAGAGATTTTAAATTGAATGAATTAAATTCCCATCTACTTATCTTTTAATTAGCGTCTTTTACTATTATTTTTACTAAAACCCAGGCATTCATCTTGCTGTTTGCATAAGTACAACCTGCATTTTAAACTCAGATCAAATACAAATGCATAGTAACCTTGCTTTAATGTTAAAAAAATTTATCAGACCTATTTTATAAATACGGGAAAAGTAGAATTTCACTTTAATTTGGAATTACATAGAAAGGGACAAGATAAAGTTTGTTTCTGTGCTATCAGTTTGCTAGTCTGTTAGAAAATATCCGCAACTTTCAAGGGAAAAGTGTTGGACCACCCTAAACAAACTTGACAGGGAGATGTTGAGGTGTTCTTTTAATGGCTTCCATTGGGTATTTTGTGCTCAGTAGAGGTGAGTCATCTCTCAGTAAACAAACATCTTGGTATCCTGAGAATTCACTTCCTTGCAGATATCCTCCCAGCTCACTTGGAACCTCAAATTCAGGAATGACTTCTAGGAATTAACACCAAGGTCCTTAAGAGACCTTGGGCATGTCACCTCTGGTAATAGCAGAGACCGTGGGCAGAGAGGACAGGCCATGACATGGCCCCAACTCTCTCACCTGAGCCGTGCTTCTTACAAACAGTTTAAGTTTGTTGGTCGTGACTAAAACTGTTGGCGTCTTCTTTCATTTTACAGTTTTCTGAGGCTCTCATCCTCATTGCCTGGGACCTCAGCTTTCTGCACCCTTGCATCAATCTTTCATCTCCATTCCTGAGGCTCTCCTGTATCTCCACCTCCTTAAATTGAGTTTTTCCCCCAGTCCCTCCTTAAGCTTGATGCGGAAAACCATCTCATCCCTGACTGCTAAGGCCATGTGCCTGGGAACAGGATGCTGGCATGATCAGAACATAAGTGAATCCAGGTACTCCAGGAAGATGTGACAGTTCCTCTAACAGCCAAGTCTTATAAAGTAGAATATTTCCTTGAAAGGGGAATTACAAAGATCTTGGATAACCATCTATAGTTATTATTTGTTGCATTTTAGAATACAGACTGATTGAGTTCCCTTACGTAGTCTTCCTGTGTTGTGCCTTGGAACCTGGTAGGCCTCAAACAACAGTTTTCCATCCAGCCCATACACAGAAAGAGCAAAAAGCTACCCCACCTTAGCCTTTCTGTTCATTCAACAAGGGATTAAATTTTTTTTAACAGCTAAAAACAAGGCAAAGCATAGAATTCATTTCAGTTGCTTTGGTAAAATCATAAAATCAGCCCCAGTGTGGACTTAGTACGCTGTGAGGCTCGGGGCCCCCAAGGGTGCTCTCCAGGCCCCCTCCTGGCTCCCCTGGTCTTCAGTGGAGGCTCCTGCCATCCTGACCAGAATGGCAAGAATGACTTGAAGACACTTTTAATTTACTTTAATGTTAGGAAATGATAGTTCTACTTACTAGAACTTAATTTAAACTTCCTCTAACTCAGATTGACTTTCTTCCCATTTACTCAGTAGGATCATAGACTCAAAGGGATGAGGGATGATGTAATCCAACCACCTCATTTTACCAATTAACAGGATCTTTTAGGTTAAATGCCACATCTAGGCTTTAGCAGACCACCTGACCCTTAGACCACTCTTGCCGTAAGTGATCAATGTGTTAACCAGAAGTACATTTTGTGTAAATTTTAAGGAAATTTTCTCATTTCTTTTAAATTTTTGAAAATTAAACAAGAAGCACCTGAGTGTGTACCCATTATAAACTATCCAGTACAGAAATAGAAAGTGAAGCCACCTCCATACAAATGTGCTGGCCACTCCATTCTCCTTTCCTTACTACAAATCCTTTAAGAAATTCTTCTGTGTATTTACATATGCATATAAATATGTAGAGGGGTTTTAAAATCAAATCATTAAGGAACTCTTTCTTAGACCATGTTGGCATTAACTTTTTGGGCAGAAGCAGGGATCTCTGAGATATTTATTTCTCTCCTAAATGGGTTTGTGTCAAATGTAGCAGCAGTTAATAGAGACGTTTCACAGACCTGGTTGTGTTCCATCAAGCTCTATTACATTCTAAAGTTTAAAGGTGAATTCCAATATACAATATCCTGTTTTTCTTACTGGAAGTATAATTTTCTATTTCTATCCCACCAACCAAGACCCATGCACTGGGAGAAGCAACTGACTGACCCACTTCCAAAATCCAAATCCATTTCCTTGACAGGCTTCCTTGGCTCTGCGTCTCAGCAGAGGCAGGCCCTACTGTAAAAAGCAGAAAGTCAAGGGAATAAGCTTTATAATAGCTAATGGAGATTCTAGCAACCCTTACGATTTTCCCAGTCACCTTCCTTAGCTCTCCTAATTTTCAAGCTACCAGTAAAACCTATGAACTGTAGTAGGGTAAGAAATAGCTTCCTTTGGCCACTCCTTCATTTCCTGCCCTCCTTCCCATCCAGCTTCCCCTTTCTGGTTGTGTCTTCTCACTTATTTCTGACTATGCTTGGAAGCAAGTTTTGTGAAACCCAGATTTTTCTGAGTCTCCAGCATTAGGGAGGAGAGGTGGCCAGTTTCTGCATGAACTAGGCGAGAGACCTAGGAACCCCACATATGGCTCATGTCCCGGGCCTGGTGTCTTCAGCTGTCTGACCTTGAGCAAATCACTTCGTTTCTCATTTAACCAAGTTTTTCAAATGGGAGAGTGAGCAAAGATGTGCCTTAAGGTTCTAAATTCAGAAATTCAGGTCCCTTCACTTAAATATTAGAAAATGAGGGAAGTACATGCAGTCTGTAAAGCTCTAGATCTTCCCGGCACCTTCATGTTTCCATTTGTACAGTAGCCATCCTGTGAATCGCCGTATGTGAACACATGGACTGTTCCCCTGTGCACATATTCAACAAGAAGAAATGGCTATTTCATTGTCTGTGATAGGAAATAAACTACAGGTGCTGTTTATTTCCCTGAAGGACATTTATATGAAATGCCAGGTTTATTAAATTTATCAAATGCAATAAGACATCTGCCATGTGATGTTGAGATAGGATTCTGGGAGCCAGGTCAGAGTTCTGCATTTGCTCACTGGATTCAGGCCAAAGCAGGAGCCCATCCTTTGGTTTGATCCTTCATGAGGCAGCCATGGGTTTGCACATGGAGAATCAGACTGTCAGATCAGATGGCAAAGCTGATTCTCAAACTTCTATTTCTAGGGTTATGGCACCAAAGAATTGAAAGTTGCTTTGCAAAAATGTCATCTCTGTACAGCCTAATTCTGCCAGTAGAGCTGTGGAGATATTTTACAGTGAGAGCAGAGGTTCAGAATGTCAAGGTGTCTGGTCTGTCCACAGGTGTTAGCTTCATGGGGACTCCAATGCAGGCTCAAAAGCTGGCAGAGAGAGAGATGACCCGAAGGAAGGCAAGCTTGGGGGTCAGGGGGCCTGGGCCTCAGTGTCTGCCTCCAGTGCAGCTGCCGAGTGCCCTTGGGGCCTGAGCATGCCACCTGTTAGCTCTGGACTTCAGCTTCCTCACCTCTGAAATAGGAAGGTCAGAAGAGATGTCCCTGTTTGCTGAAAAGTTTTATAGTTGTCTGATATACACCTACTGGCCTCACACAACAGAAAGTTGAAAACGTGAGTGTAATACCCTTCCGCTGGCACCTCCAGTTATACATCACCTGAGCAAATGAGGACCTTGTACAAGGCTATTAGGTATTAAAGGTGCTGGGCAGTCATGGAAACGCAGGCTGTCAACATACCTGTTTATTCCTTCATTTATCTTTTTATTCATTCTGTATACAGAGTAAAAATACATGTGCAGTGTGTGCCTGTGAAAGAATCAAAAAAACAAAAGATGTTTCTGCCCTTCAGTATCATTTAGACAGATTTTTAAGAATAAATGACTCTCCTGAGCTAACACTAAGGAACAGTGACTGTCTCCCAGCCAGTTAATTATGTATACAAGAACCCAAAGATTTTCCTCATGCCATCATTAAGCAAAACGGATTTCAAAGAAAAGATCATGTGTTTCACCGGAATTTCCACCATAGACAGAACCTGTATCTGTCTGAGAGCGTAGCGTCAGGGCGGCATGAGGAAGTCCAGAGCTCACCATCATTCCGTGGCTGGGGAACAGGGCGCTACTACTTTGGGAAGTTGGGGAGATCATCGGCACCTCCAGCTTCCTCTGAAGACGACTCAACAAGCGCTTGCGCGCTGAGACAGGCGGACCCGTAGGCGTGTGAGCCTCCCTCTCAATGGGAGCGATTTGAATGATTCTAAC
Organism: Smutsia gigantea; assembly: GCA_032199065.1. Lineage (NCBI taxonomy): Eukaryota > Metazoa > Chordata > Mammalia > Pholidota > Manidae > Smutsia > Smutsia gigantea. The sequence continues at coordinate 18,740 of JAVSCE010000581.1, read as the reverse complement.
AAAGACGAGACACCAAAAGGAAAGATCTCTAATGGTCAAACTTGCAATATCAGCCAGAGAAGAAAGGGCTCCTTTCGGGGCTGGAGACTCTGTGGAAGCCCTTCGGGTCCTGCCACCTGTGTGTGCCGCAGGAAAGCCACGCTGGATGCACGGCTAGTGAAGGCCCCGCCTCCTAAACCTTTGTGGAAACCCCAAAATGCTCTAAAGGCCAGGTTTTAGTTCTGCAGATGATTTTATTTGCTATAGATGACCCCAGTTCCAAATTTACTTCCCTTCCCACTGGAAATATATCATTTTGGAAACTTATCAAAATTAAATACTAGGAAAATTCTGCCTCCATCCTACCTAATAGCATCCACAAGTCCCAAGCAAAATCACTTCCTTGACTTACACACAGAGCTACCTATTCCTTTTTTCTTTTAATTAAAGTATCATTGATATACAATCTTATGAAGGTTTCACATGACAACATTGTGGTTTCAATGTTCACCCCCCCCCCCACTTTGCAGTCACTGTCTATCAGCATCTTTTTAAGTCTGTGACTCAAAAAGTGTGTGGAAGAAGTCATGAGAGGGGAGTGACCCCCCTCACCACACAGGCAGAACAGGGCCTGCCTATGGAATCCACACAGAACGGATGGTGTGTGCTGGGTGGTCTCTGTCCTCCTAATCCTCCCCTGAACTCTGTTTCACATTGCATTGCTCCCCCTGGACAGGCACGTACTGCTGAGAAAACCATTTCAGTAAGTGGCGTAAATGTCCTCAGTGGAGCTGCGCCTCTACCTCACTGTGCTTTTGGCTTGTACTCCAGGATGCTTCCTCCGTGTCCCAAAGAAATGAAGTTACCCTCATCCTTTTCAGGGGAAAAAAACATCAATTGATATCTTAGCCCTAACATTTCACCCTCTTTTATCTCAGAGAAGTCCCTTCATAATTGTCGTCTTTTAAACTCAAGCTTAGAAAGACCCCCAGGCATGCGACGCCATGCTACATTCTGTTGCCTATAATTGTCCTTCCATCTAATTGGGGAAAAGCTTAACTCTAATGAAGCAGCTACTGGTTCCTTTACCAATAAATTCTTTGTTATCCAGGTCCTGAAATATACTTTATGTTTTTTTTAACTTTAATTTTTATCTCACAGAATTGCTTCTCTTATCTTTTAGCAGACTGTGATCTTCTTTCCTTTTGAGTACTTTATAATACGATTTGAACATAATGGAACATTGTAAAATAAAGGCAGGCAGGGATTTCATCATAGCCAATACTAAATGCTAGGAGAGGCAGATCAAATTAAGAAAAAAATAAAGAACTGGGATGGAGGAAGCTGGATTTCATAATTCAACCAGTATATCTTGGGCTTCTTGCTCCATGCTGAACACTGGACTAGGCACGGAGGATGCAGAAACAAATAAGAGGGCATCCTGGCCTTCAGACTCATATTCTGATGAGTTCATTCATAAGAACTGTAATTCAAAGCTAGCCACACCCCCAGAAGGCTATTCGAAGCTTTGTAGCTTATTTCTACAACTATCTATGGATTCTTACTCTATTTGGAAAAAATCTGTTATAAATTCTGTTTCCTTGGGCTGTTGAAAATCCATTCTTGTCCCTATTTGATGTATAGTTATATGTAACCTTCACAGAGTAGAAATGTCCCTGGACAGTCTTTGAAGGGAAAGGCAAAGAAATCTGTTTTGATGGCTTGAAAAGAAATGGAAAGGTTTTAGGGAAACCTAACAAGCTTTCAAAGACTTCAGATCTGCTAGTGTTCGTTCAGACATGAGATTTGGCAGAGAGAAAGGCTTTCAAGCAAGGGAGAGTTGGGGCCATGTAAGGAGGCCCAGGAGACCACCGTGGGAGAGTTAGTGAGACATTAGCCAGGCCTATAGGCATTTGTTAGTATGTTTGCTGAGCAAAAGAAGCTTAGAGGCTGGAAATTGCGGTGGAAGCAGATTCTGGAAAACAGAACCCCAAACTGGCTCATTTTTCCAGAGTGATCTGGCCCAGGCTCCTGCCTCCAAGCACATCCTGCATGCAGAGTGCCTGGCCAACTGCTTTCTCAGCTCTCGAGGGATGGAGATTCTGCAAGCTCCCTGTCATCTGTTCCAGAGCCACTTCCTTTTGCACTTAAAAGTTCTTGCTTTCAAAGAATAGAGGCAGGAAAGAGATAGTAAGGAAATAGAGTGGCAGAGAGGTGACAAGTAGAGCAAACCAGGGCAGAGGACCCCAAATGTAGAGGTCTTGTATTGGAGCTGGAGATGGGGAAAAAGTGTCCCATTTCCACTGCTTCACATTCCCCAGCGTGTGGGAAGGCTGGGGGAGATGGAGCCAGCCATCTGGGAGCAGCGCCTTCACAGATGCCCTGTCTGGCACAGTGGAGGTTCCTCTTCTGCTCTGAGAAAGGGAATGTAGATATTCACCGCCCCCCAAGAGGAACTGTGTGTTTTATTCAAGTTTAATTTTCACAACCCACCCCTCTTCCATCCTCCAAAGGACTGTTCTGTGATTCAAGGCATGCCTTCAAAATCCTATTGTGTCTCCTTCAGTCTGACAGTCATGACTTTTCATATCAATTCTTGGAGGCAAAGAAATCTTGGGTAGTCCAAGAGGACAGAGGTCCAAGTTACCATCTCTTACTCCATTCAGACTTTTCCATCTGCTTCTGTCCTCTCAGTCGCCTCCTAGAAGCAAGCCAGAAAACCTGTCCAACCAGACTCACTATCTGAAAGCCCAAGCATTTTATTCTCCTTTTGCTTCTCAAGCCACAACGTAATTGGTATAATTTTACACCATTTGTACTTCTCTGGCTTTCACGGCTCCATACCACATGACAGAGCAGGAAGGCGGGCAGGGGCAGGGGCAGCAGGTGCAAGGAAGCAGAGGGAGGATGGTTGCAGAGCAGAGCAGAGGCTGGACCGGTGCAGGAGCCTTCAGCGGTCCCACAGCCGTCACAATCCACACTGGCTGGCCTAGCATGCAAATAGGCTCCCCCAACCTCACCCGCCTTCCCCAGGTTTTCCGGTGGTGGCCCTCCCTTTAGCCTCCGCCTCCCTCTTGGCCTGGAGTCTCATGTCAGTTCATGCCCTCCCGTTTCCTCCTCCCAGTCACAGGCTGCACTGAAGCCTCTGACTTGTTTTCAGCCTAAAGAAAAGCAAATTCCTTTCCTGCTGGGATCTGGGACCACGCTGGGCATGGGTTTTGGCTAAAACTGCTACAGTTGAATGCAAGGAGTCCTGACTGCCAGAGTGAAATAGTACTCTCGAGGGCTGCAGTGGACTGCCTGTCTATGTAAGAGAATGGGTCAGGACCGTTCCAGAGGACTGAGGATAGGCCAGATGATCTCTTGTGATTCCTCCCGGTTCCAGGACCCGATTTTAATACAGCAACACTAAGATCCAGGTGATACACAGGCTCCCTGACAGCAGGCACCCCTCCTCTCGTGACACCCCATGTGTCTGGGCAAACTTTCTCCACTGGGCACAAGGCACGGTGCAAATCTGAATGGGTGCAAGGAGAGCTTAGAATCTAACCGCACTGAGACTTGATCCTGGTGGGGAGGGGTGCATACCTGCTTGCTCAGCTCTGCGATCTGGTGAGTCTGGTCTATGCAACTGTCAAAGCATGAGTGTGTGTGATGAATTTCCCCTCTAAAGCTCATCACAACTTAGGAAGTGTTCTGTGCATTTTAAAATAATTCTTACCATGTAAAGATTGTATAACATTTTAATAAAAAATTTGTTTGCATTTTACTTTTGTAATATTTGGGGTTTTATAGATTTTTATTTTATGGCCAAGTATACTTTTGTAAGGAAATGTTGAAGTCTTCAGTATTTTTATCCTTTAAAGACTCTAGTTAATGTCAACTGTAAACACTGATAAATATTATTCATATGTAATTTCCCATCGGGTCTTTTTAAGAAACTGTGTTTGGCATAGCATTTTACTTAAAAAACTGCTTCATTTTACACATTGTGAATACTGAAGATTCTGAAAAATAAAGATGCATTTAAAATCTCTGTGCTGTTACATTGTAAAAATGGTAATGTGCATGGCTTTGCCAAAATGGTAATTAAATGTTTAATGGTTTAGAACTCCTAGTTCAGAATGGGGGTTCTAGTCATTACTCACAGTGCTGGGGCTTCCATATAAGCCTCCCTTTCTCTGGGGAATGCACACTAGAATGGCCATCTCCTGTTCAGTCAGGAAATATGGTTATGTTGACATTATAGTTACTGTGCTGTGGTTTGGCAATAAATGTGTATTGAAGGCACTTGTGATAACGTGGTCCGCATTTTGTTTTTAATCAAACTCCAAATGGCAGTAGAAGCAGAGCCAAAGCTCCTCAAGCATTTGGGCAGCGAAATGTGGTGGGAAAATCGTGAGCTTGGGAGCAGGCCCTGTGATTTAGGAATTCCTTCCTCTCCTTGGGAGATCCTGTTTTCGCATCCATTAAAAAAGCATAATTAAGATTAGGAGGGGGATAATTATACTCACCTCAGGTCGATTTTGTGATGACGGAATAAAATGATGAACTGAAAGCACCTGGCACATTGGTTGCCTAAGAGTTACTTGCCTTCTTTCTTTACTTTTGTGTCCCTCCCAAAGTCTTCATTTTTATTTTATTTTTTTAGATATTCAAGTTGAAATGTACTGACCTTCTACTACAATAGTTATTAAATCTTTACATATTTAATACTGCTTCTGACATATCCTAGAAGTTAATTCCCAAAAGCATTTATCACGGCGGGATCGAAAGAGTATGTGGGAAATGTGGCGATATTTACGTAAGTATATGGCAATGTTGTTTACATAGGTATACCACATTGTAAGTGTCCTGGAGAGCCAGAGGGATTTACTGTTGTGGAATTTGGAGCAAAAGAACAAGCAGCAAGAGCTATTGAGGTAGATCCAAATCTTCACTAAGAAATGGAAGCACTTCCTTGTTTAGCTTCAAAGACAGCACACCCACTGTTACAGTGTGGGAACCCAGCCTTGGAAAAACTTGGAATCATGAATGTCTTTTAATCTTTTGGAGGAAAGTTTTTCTTAACCTTCCTGGATTAGTTTCCAAACAGTCCTATTTTCCTCTTGAAGATTCCAAAGGCTTCCTTTTTTTCACCCTCAAAGGCTTCATTTTTAAAAATAGAGAAGTATAATGCTTTCTTTACTTCTTGATGTAAATTATTTTAGTATAGAACAGTTCATAACTGTGTTTCTGTTTTATATCCTTAACATTATATAATTAACATTTATTTACCCATGACAAGGGAAACATAATTTAAAGTATTTAATTTTATTGTTGGACATTAAGGCCATTTCTGTGGAGATGTATTCTGGGGAATGCATTGTAGTATATCTATCCTCATCCTAGTTTCTGATTATTTTCTTAGAAAAGTGTAGCTCTGGGAGTAAGGGGGTTTTTCTCCAGGAACCAATTCCCCCATGAATCCAGCGAAGCTGAAGTCAGGCAAGGGGAAGGCAGGTTGGGAGAAACAGTTTTTGAACACAGCTTGGTCCAGTTCGCTGGTCAAGCCCAGCTCCGTCTGTCCCCTGTGGCTGCGGTGCGTGCTCCTCTTCCCCGCCCGCCCCTTCCAGTAGGAGCTCCGTGGGCGGGTGTGGTGACTGGCAGCGGACCAATTAGGGCGCAGGAACGAGTGGAGGCAAATAGCTGTTTTCTCTCCAACCCCTTTCCCTGGGTATATCGGAGGCCCCGAAACATCCATTGTATGTAAATGTACTAAGGCTAGGGCAGGAGATTCTGGAAATTCTGCCATTTACCCCACAAAAATCTACCTACAAGGAAATGACTTGGTTCAGGTATGAAGACTTTTAGCTCCCGACAAGCATTGCTATATTAATTTATTTATCCAGCCTAAAATGGAAAAACCTGTTTCTTCTGTACACTCAGTACTCACTTCTGATACCGTATGTGTGAGTTTTTCCATGCCAACCAGTTCTCCAGTTCTCAGCAGACACCAGCAATGTAACTCAGCTCTGATGCTAACTGCCTGGAGTTAGGGTAGACCCCACAGGTTAAGGGCCCTGCCCCAGGACTGCCCACCTCATACAACAATTGCAAGTCCAAGTTGTCACCTGTGCTTCTGACTAATGAAAGGCTATAAATCGGGGGCTCCCATGACTCCCTTCTCAGGTTTGACAATTTGCTAGAATGGCTCACAGAATTCAGGAAAACAGTTTATGTACTAGATTACTAGTTTATTATAAAAGGGTACAACTCAGGCACAGCCAGACTGAAGAGATGCATAAGGCAAGGTATGGGGAAGGGCACGGGAGCACCACCCTTCAGCACTTCCACTCGTTCACCATCCCAGGAGCTCCCAGAAGCTCTGCTCTGCAGTTAGGGTTGTTTATGGAGGCTTCGTTATATAGGCATGATTGATTAAATCATTAGCTATTAGTGATTGACACAATCTCCCTCCACGACAGAGGAGGAATTCCTCTGTGCTGCCTGGGTTGCAGGGTGGGGCTGAAGTTAGGACCCTCTAACCTGTTGGTTGGTCCCTTGGCAACCAGTCCCCATTCGGAGAATACCCAGGAGTCCCCGGCTGCCAGGCCTATAAGCACGCTTAAAGACCCAGCATTTCAGACATTCTAAAGGCTCTAAGAGTTGTCTGACAGGAAGTGAAGGAGAGACCAAATGTGTATTTCTTATTGAGTCACAAGCCCTATGAGGGTCCACCGGGAAATGAGTTCGTTCCAGGGATTCTCCTCTAGTGGGAAAGGTGACAGGAGAGTAGATCGCAACTGGCCAGTCCCTCCCCTTCCGGTTCTTTCCTTCACTTCCCATAAATCACACACCCTTGGCATGAATGGGCTCTGATTGCTTTAGTTCTTTCTTATATTAAAACACAGGACCTGATGATCTTTAAGGTCCTGCTCAATTCTGAATTCTGGCTGGTAAGAGGCTGAAAGGAGACAATATAGGATCGAAAGAAGGAGGGAAATTCTCAAGTTTGGATGAATGGAGATTGGAAAGCCCTGTATGGGAGACAGGTTTTTCACTAGTGGGGTGTCCTACAGAGGTGCTTCATGCATCATTTCCTGGGCTGGTATCACCTGTTCCCCAAAGGAAGCTAGCTCATATTTTGGAATTTTGTCAACGAAGCAATTTTTATGAAGCTGAAGACCACATTTTCCATATTTACTCTGACATAGCAGTGACTCAGATTGCAGAAACAAACCTCAACCCCTCAAGCTTGCTCAGTGACAATGACAATGATTCGGGGTGCTTGCTATGTGCCTGATAGTATTCTTAGCACTTTTCAGGCTTCAGCCCTCACAGCAAACCCAGAGTAGGTTCTATTATTAGATCCATTTTTGCATAAGAGAACAAATTGCCCAAGGTTAAAAAGCTGGTAAGCACTGGTGCTGGGGTGAGCCCCGGGGCTCCAACCGGGAAGCAAAGGTCCTCTCTCTCTCTCTCTCTCTCTCTCTCTCTCTCTCTCTCTCTCTCTCTCTCTCTCATTTTTCACAGACGTTCTTTGAGGTAGGTGTCACCACTCCCACTTCACAATCGCACAGCTATTAAACAGTGAGTCTAGAACTCAAAAGTCCAGGTTCATCCCTCTGGGTCAGGGACCTTCACATCAAGGCACACGAGTGCAAGAGATTTCATAGCGTGAGAGATTTAAGGAAGCCAAACACTGCCCGTCCTGAACCCGATCCAAAACTGTTCCTGCGGACACGAGGTCGGGGCTGGGTTCTGCTTCCCCACTGGCCCTTTCATTCTCATCCTTCTCCCACTCTACAAATGAAGGGTTTCTTTCTCACACTTAGCAATGCTACTATGGAGGTCCTGGGATGGAAGAACCTCCAGCTGCCCAAAAAAAGGGGCAGGAGGAGAACAGGTACAAATATGTGTGTCCACAGGCCTCACAAGTGACCACGACCCAGGGTAGGGCTTCACATCCATCCCTTTCTTGCACATAATTCTGTTACAGAAAACATGGCACTATATGTGGGGGTTTTGACTCAGGTTGAGACACTCAGAATTCAGATGTATTCTCAAGTAGGGGAGCAGGAAGAATGAGAATGGTTATTTAACAACCTCAAGTTCTCCATTCCCCAATTATTGTCAAAGATTGCCCAACTCCTGAGGGAGACCTCCAGGAAAGCAAAACAAGGAGAACGTCCAAGAGACATCAGAAAGTCGGATGTGGCAGGACCTTATTTCTCCCATGTCACACACGCATGTCAAGGCCACTTGCCTTATCTAACTGTATCTGTCTTCGAATATTAAGATCAGAATAAAGCGTGCTGCTTTTGAAGGTCCTCCTCTCTGCTGTTTCCCATTCCGAGTTTTGAGGAAAAGCCTGAGAATGCTCCCCTTCCGCCAGGCCTCCTCTGGGGCCCAGGGGCACGGGGAGTTCCCTATTGACGTCAGACAGAGGAATAGCACACCTTCAAGTAAGAGAAACATTGTATGGAGCTAGTTAGTGTTTTGCATTTTTTGGACATTTATTCACACTTCCTAAATAGCTTTATTGAGGCTAATTGACATGCAGTGTACAAGTTTTGACGCATGTATATACCCATGAAACCATCATCATGATTGGTGAACATGCCTATTACTCCCTTTAATCTCCCTCTCTCCCTCCACCCCTGCTGTCACCATTCCCCATCCCAAGACAGTCACTCTTCTGCCTTCTGCCACTTCCATTAGCTTTCATTTTGTAGAATTGTGTATAAGTGGAATACTACAGTATGTACTCCTTGTGTTTGTCTGGCTTCTTTCACTCAGCATAGTTACTTTGATGTCGCTGCATGTAATTGCTCGGTACCTCCACTGCATGGCTGTACCACCACATGCTTATCCATTCACCTGGTGATGGATATTTGGGCTGTATCCAGTTTGGAGCCCTTACAAATAAAACTGCTATGAACATTTGTGTGTAAGTCTTTGTGTGGACATATATTTTCTTCTCTCTTGGGTAAATAGCTGTGCATGGAGTGGCTGGATCATATAGTAAGTGTATGCTTAACTATTTAAGAAGCTGCCAAATTGTTTTTCAAAGTGGTTGTTCCATTTTACATTCTCACCAGCAGTGTAGAATTCCAGGTGTTCCACAGCTCACCAAGCTTGGTATATCAGCCTTTTAAATTTTAGCCATTTTAATAGTGTGGTGTGATATTTCATTGTGGCTTTAATTTGCATTTTTCTAATGCAAACGAATGCAACAACTAATGATGTTGATTATCTTTCCACATGTGTTTGCCATCCATACATCTTCTCTGGTGAAGGGTCTCTTCAGACATTGTGGCCCATTTGTTATTGGGTTATTTGTTTACTTAGTATTGAATTTTGCCCATTCTTTATATATTCTGGATTTGCCAATATTTCCTCCTAACCTGTACTTTATTTTTAATTCTTTTAACAGTGGCATTCAAAGAGCAGAAGTTCTTGATTTTGAAGAAGTACAATTTATCAATATCTTCTTTATTTAATTATTTATTTATTTTTATTTTGATATCAATCTACAATTACATGAGCAACGTTATGGTTACTAAACTCCCCACTTCATCAAGTCCCCCCCACATAACCCATTACAGTCACTGTCCATCAGCATAGTGAGATGCTATAGAATCACTACTTGTCTTCTCTGAGCTGTACAGCCCTCCCGTGCCCCCCCAACATTAGGTCTGCTAATCATAATGCCCTTTTTTCCCCCTTGTCCCTCCCTTCCCACCCATCCTCTCAGTCCCTTTCCCTTTGGTAACAGTCCATTCTTGGGTTCTGTAAGTCTGCTGCTGTTTGTTCCTTCATGTTTTTCTTTGCTCTTATGCTCCACATATGAGTGAAATCATTTGATACTTGTCTTTTTCGGCTTGGCTTATTTCACTGAGCATAATACCCTCTAGCTTCACCCACGTTGTTGCAAATGGTAGGATTTGTTTTCTTCTTATGGCTGCATAATATTCCACTGTGTACATGTACCACCTCTTCTTTATCCATTCATCTACTGATGGACACTTAGGTTGCTTCCATTTCTTGGCTATTGTAAATAGTGCTGCGATAAACATAGCGGTGCATATGTCTTTTTCAAACTGCACTGCTGCATCCTTAGGGTAAATTCCTAGGAGTGGGATTCGTGGGTCAAATGGTATTTCTATTTTGAGTTTTTTGAGGAACCTCCATACTGCTTTCCACAATGGTTGAACTAATTTGCATTTCCACCAGCAGTGTAGGAGGGTTCCCCTTTCTCCACATCGTTGCCAACATTTGTTGTTGTTTGTGTTTTGGATGGTGACCATCCTTACTGGTGTGAGGTGATATCTCATTGTGGTTTTAATTTACATTTCTCTGATGATTAGCGATGTGGAGCATCTATTCATGTGGCTGTTGGCCATCTGAATTTTTTCTTTGGATAAGTGTCTGTTCAGCTCCTCTGCCCATATTTTAATTGGCTTATTTGCTTTTTGTTTGTTGAGATGCATGAGCTCTTTATATATTTTGGATGTCAACCCCTTATTGGATGTCATTTATGAATATATTCTCCCATACTGTAGGATGTCTTTTTGTTCTACTGATGGTATCCTTTGCTCTACAGAAGTTTTTCAGTTTGATATAGTCCCACTTGTTCATGTTTGCTTTTGTTTCCCTTGCCCGGGAAGATATGTTCATGAAGAACTTGCTCATGTTTATGTCCAAGAGATTTTTGCCTATGTTTTTTTCTAAGAGTTTTATGGTTTCATGACTTACATTCAGGTCTTTGATCCATTTTGAATTTAGTTTTGTGTATGGGGTTAGACAGCAATCCAGTTTCATTCTCTTACATGTAGCTGTCCAGTTTTTCCAACACTAACCAGCTATTGAAGAGGCTGTCATTTCCCCATTGTATATCCATGGCTCCTTTATCATATATTAATTGACCATATATGTTTGGGTTAATGTTTGGATTTTCTATTCTGTTCCACTGTTCTGTGGGTCTGTTCTTGTGCCAAAACCAAATTGTCTCGATTACTGTGGCTTTGTAGTACAGCGTGAAGTTGGGAAGCAAGATCCCCCTTGCTTTATTCTTCCTTCTCAGGATTGCTTTCGCAATTCGGGGTCTTTTGCAGTTCCAGATGAATTTTAGAACTATTTGTTCCAGTTTGTTGAAGAATTCTGTTGGTATTTTGAAGGGATTGCATTGATTCTGTAGATTGCTTTAGGTAGTATAGCCATTTTGACAATATTTATTCTTCCTAGCCAAGAGCATGGGATGAATTTCCATTTGTTAGTGTCCTCTTTAATTTCTCTTAGGAGTGTCTTGTAGTTTTCAGGGTATAGGTCTTTCACTTCCTTGGTTAGGTTTATTCCAGGGGTTTTATTCTTTTTGATGCAGTCGTGAATGGAACTGTTTTCCTGATTTCGCTTTCTGTTAGCTCATCATTAGCATCATTAGTGTATAGGAAAGCAATATATTTCTGTGTATTAATTTTGTATCCGGCAACTTTGCTTAATTCAGATACTAGTTCTAGTAGTTTTGGAGTGGAGTCTTAGGGTTTTTTTTTTATCATTAATTTACAATTACACGTGCAATATTACGATTATTAAACTACCCCTTCATCAGGTCCCCCCCACCAACCCCATTACAGTCACTGTCCATCAGCGTAGTGAGATGCTATAGAATCACTACTTGTCTTCTCTGAGTGTACTGCCCTCCCCGTGACCCCCAACATTATATCTGCTAATTGTAATGCCCCTTTTTCCCTCCATCCCTCCCTTCCGGCCCATTTTCCCCAGTCCCTTTCCCTTTGGTAACTATTAGTCCGTTCTTGGGTTCTGTGAGTCTGCTGCTGTTTTGTTCCTTCAGTATTTTTTCTTTGTTCTTATACTCCACATATGAGTGAAATCATTTGATACTTATCTTTTTCGGCTTGGCTTATTTCACTGAGCATAATACCCTCTAGCTCCATCCATGTTGTTGCAAATGGTAGGATTTGTTTTCTTCTTATGGCTGAATAATATTCCATTGTGTATATGTACCACATCTTCTTTATCCATTCATCTACTGATAGACACTTAGGTTGCTTCCATTTCTTGGCTATTGTAAATAGTGCTGCAATAAACATAGGGGTGCATCTGTCCTTTTCAAATTGGGCTGCTGCATTCTTAGGGTAAATTCCTAGGAGTGGAATTCCTGGGTCAAATGGTATTTCTATTTTGAGTTTTTTGAGGAACCTCCATACTGCTTTCCACAATGGTTGAACTAATTTGCCGTCCCACCAGCAGTGTAGGAGGGTTCCCTTTTCTCCACATCCTCGCCAACATTTGTTGTTGTTTGTGTTTTGGATGTTGGCCATCCTCACTGGTGTGAGGTGATATCTCATTGAGGTTTTAATCTGCATTTCTCTGATGATTAGCGATGTGGAGCATCTTTTCATGTGCCTGTTGGCCATCTGAATTTCTTCTTTGGAGAAGTGTCTATTCATGTCCTCTGCCCATTTCTTAATTGGATTATTTGCTTTCTGTTTGTTAAGGTGCATGAGTTCTTTATATATTTTGGATGTCTACCCTTTATCAGATACGTTTTTTATGAATATATTCTCCCATACTGTAGGATGTCTTTTTGTTCTACTGATGGTGTCCTTGCTGTACAGAAGCTTTGCAGCTTCATATAGTCCCACTTGTTCATTTTTGCTTTTGTTTCCCTTGCCCGGGGAGATATGTTCATGAAGAAGTTGCTCATGTTTATGTCCAAGAGATTTTTGCCTATGTTTTTCTAAGAGTTTTATGGTTTCATGACTTACATTCAGGTCTTTGATCCACCTTGAGTTTACCTTTGTGTATGGGGCTAGACAGCAGTCCAGTTTCATTCTCTTACATGTAGCTGTCCAGTTTTTCCAACACCAGCTGCTGAAGAGGCTGTCATCTCCCCATTGTATATCCAAGGCACTTTTATCAAATATTAATTGACTGTATATGTTTGGGTTAATGTTTGGATTTTCTTTTCTGTTCCACTGGTCTGTGGGTCTGTTTTTGTGCCAATACAAATTGTCTTGATTACTGTGGCTTTGTAGTAGAGCTTGAAGTCAGGGAGTGTAATTCCCCCTGTTTTCTTCCTCCTTCTCAGGATTGCTTTGGCTATTCGGGGTCTTTTGTGTTTCCATTTGAATTTTAGAATTATTTGTTCCAGTTCATTGAAGAAAGCTGTTGGTAGTTTGATATGGATTGCATTGAATCTGGAGATTGCTTTAGGTAGTATAGCCATTTTGACAATATTGATTCTTCTTCCTAGCCAAGAGCATGGGATGCATTTCCATTTGTTAGTGTCCTCTTTAATTTCTCTTAGGAGTGTCTTGTAGTTTTCAGAGTACAGGTCTTTCACGTCCTTCGTTAGGTTTATTCCTAGGTATTTTATTCTTTTTGATGCAATTGTGAATGGAATTGTTTTTCTGATTTCTCTCTCTGTTAGTTCATCATTAATGTATAGGAAAGCAACAGATTTCTGTGTGTTAATTTTGTATCCTGCAACTTTGCTGAATTCAGATATTAGTTCTAGTAGTTTTGGAATGGAATCTTTAGGGTTTTGTATGTACAGTATCATGTCATCTGCAAATAGTGACAATTTGACTTCTTCTTTACCAATCTGGATGCCTTGTATGTCTTTGTTTTTTCTGATTGCTGTGGCTAGGACCTCCAGTACTATGTTGAATAACAGTGGAGAGAGTGGGCATCCCTGTCTTGTTCCCGATCTTAGATGAAAAGCTTTCAGCGCCTCGCCGTTAAGTATGATGTTAGCTGTGGGTTTGTCATATATAGCCTTTATGATGTTGAGGTATTTGCCGTCTATACCCATTATGTTGAGAGTTTTAATCATGAATGGATGCTGAATTTTGTCAAATGCTTTTTCAGCATCTATGGAGATGATCATGTGGTTTTTGTCCTTCTTTTTGTTGATGTGGTGGATGATGTTGATGGATTTTCTAATGTTGTACCATCCTTGCATCCCTGGATGCAATCCCGCTTGATCATGGTGTATGATCCTCTTGATGTATTTTGAATTCGATTTACAATATTTTTGTTGAGTATTTTTGCATCTACGTTCATCAGATATTGGTCTGTACCTTTCTTTGGTGAGGTCTTTGCCCGGTTTTGGTATTAGAGTGATGCTGGCTTCATAGAATGAGTTTGGAAGTATTCCCTCCTCTTCTATTTTTTGGAAAACTTAAGTGAGAATCGTGTTATTTCTTCTCATATGTCTGGTAGAATTGTAGGTGAAACTGCTCAGGCCCAGGGGTTTTGTTCCTTGCGTTTTATCACCAATTCGATTGCCACTGGTGATTGGTCTGTTTAGTTTTTCTGTTTCTTGCTTGTCAGTCTTGGAAGGTTGTGATTTTCTAAGAAGTTGTCCATTTCTTCTTTGTTTTCCAGCTTGTTAGCATATAGATTCTCATAATATTCTCTTATGATTCTTTGTATTTCTGTGGGGTCCGTCGTGATTTTTCCTTCTCATTTCTGATTGTGTTTATGTGTGTAGATTCTCTTTTTCTCTTAATGAGTCTGGCTAGGGGTTTATCTATTTTGTTTATTTTTTCAAAGAACCAGCTCTTGGTTTTATTGATTTTTTTCTATTGTTTATTCTTCTCAATTTTATTTATTTCTTCTCTAATCTTTATTATGTCCCTCCTTCTGGTGACTTTGGGCCTCATTTGTTCTTCTTTTTTCAATTTCAGTAATTGTGTCTTTAGACTATTCATCTGGGAATGTTCTTCCTTCTTTAAATAGACCTGGATTGCAATAGACTCTTCCTCTTAGAACTGCCTTGCTGTGTCCCACAGAAGTTGTGGCTTTGTGTTGTTGTTGTCATTAGTCTCCATATATTCTTTGATTTCTGTTTTGATTTGGTCGTTAACCCATTGATTAATTGGGAGAGTGTTGTTAAGTCTCCATGTATTTGTGAGCCTTTTTGATTTCTTTCTAAAATTTATTTCTAGTTTTATACCTTGGTGATCTGAGAAGTTGGTTGGTAGGATTTCAATATTTTTGAAATTACTGGGGTTCTTTTTAGCCTAGTATGTGGTCTATTCTGAAAATGTTCCACGTGCACTTGAGAAGAATGTGTATCCTGTTGCTTGTAGAGTCTCTGTAGATGTCTGTTAGGTCCATCTGTTCTAGTGTGTTGTTCAGTGCCTCTGTGTCTTCTTACTTCCTTACTTCTCTGTCTGGTTGATCTGTCCTCTGAGTGAGTGGTGTGTTGAAGTCTCCTAAGATGAATGCATTGCTGTTCATTTCCTCCTTTAATTCTGTTGGTATTTGTCTCCACATATGTTGCGCCTCTCCTGTGTTGGGTGCATATATATATTTATAATGGTTATATCTTCTTGTTGGATCAACTTTATCATTATGTAATGTCATTCTTTTATCTTTTGCTGTTTCTTCGTTTTGAAGTCTATTTTGTCTGATACAAGTGCTGCAACACCTGCTTTTTTCTCTTTTGTTGTTTGCATGAAATATCTTTTCCATCCCTCACTTTTAGTCTGTGTATATCTTTGGATTTGAGGTGAGTTTCTTGTAGGCAGCATATAGATGGGTCTTGCTTTTTTATCCATTCTGTTACTCTGTGTCTTTTGATTGGTGCATTCGGTCCATTTACATTTAGGGTGATTATTGATAGATATGTACTTATTGCCATTGCTGGCTTTAGATTCGTGGTTACCAAGGGTTCAAGGGTTGCTTCTTTACTATCTAACACTCTAACTTAACTTTCTTGTTAAGTAATTGTAAACACTGTCTGATGTTTCTTTATTTCTCTCCCTTCTTATTCTTCCTCCTCCATTCTTTATATACTAGGTGTTTTATTCTTTGCCTTTAGTTAGTATTTTGATGGTCTGCTTTCTTTTCTATGATTTTATTTTCTCTGGTGACATCTTTTTCGCCTTCGGGTTGCTTCCCTCTAGAGCCGTCCATTTAAGATATCCTGTAGTGGTGGTTTATGAGAGGCAAAACTCTTAACTTTGCCATCTGAAATTGTTTAATCCCTCCATCATATTTAAATGATAATCGTGTTGGATACAATATTCTTGGTTCGCGGCCCTTCTGTTTCATAACGCTAAATATATCATGCCATTCTCTTCTGGCCTGTAAGGTTTCTGTTGAGAAGTCTGATAGTCTGATGGGTTTTCCTTTGTAGGTGATCTTTTTTCTCTCTCTAGCTGCCTTTAATACCCTGTCTTTATCTTTGATCTTTGCCATCTTAATTATTATGTGTCTTGGTGTTGTCTTCCTTGGGTCCCTTGTGTTGGGAGATCTATGAGCTTCGGTGGACTGCGAGACTACTTCCTTCCCCAGCGAGGGAAAGTTTTCAGCAATTATTTCTTCAAAGACACTTTCTATCCCTTTTTCTCTCTCTTCTTCCTCTGGTACTCCTATAATGCGAATATTGTTCCGTTTGGATTGGTCACACAGTTCTCTTAATATTCTTCATTCCTAGAAATCCTTTTATCTCTCTCTGCCTCAGCTGCTCTGTACTCCTGTTCTCTGTTTTCTATTCCATTAACAGTGTCTTGCATCTCATCCATTCTGCTGTTAAGCCCGTCGATCGCTTGTTTGATTTCTGTATTGTCTTTCCTCAGTTCCCTCACTTCCTCCCTCAGCTCTTGCACATTTCTCTGTAGGTCCATCAGCATGGTTAAGACTTTTATTCTGAATTCTTTTTCAGGGATGCTGTTCATTTCCATCCCTTCAGACTCCCTCTCTGGGGTTGTCTGGTTGATTTGGGTCTGAACCATATTCCTCTGTCTTTTCATGGCTGTATAATTTGGTCACTGATAGTTGCCACGTATGTCAGCTGGGCTCTTTAAGACTTTAAAAAGAGAAGAAAAAAAAAGAGAAAAAAAAAGATAAAAAAGAAAAAAAGAAAGAAAGAAAAAAAGAAAAAAAGAAAGAAAAGAAAAAACAAAAACAAAACAAAAAACAAAACAAAACAACAACAACAAAAAAATGCCCACCGGACATAGATTCTGTGGGAATGCTGTAGGTGGCGCTATTGCCCCACTATTCCACAGCTGTGACTGCGCCGCTCCGCAGGGCCCTTTATCGCTCTGGCAGGGGTGGGAACGAATAGGAGGCTGCTGATCTCAGTGAGAAGGGTTAAGTATGGCTACGCTTCCTCAGTCGCCAGCTAAGGCGTCTGAAACTCCCCAGGACTCCCAGCCTGCTGGGCTGAGTGTGCTGGGGCGATCCGGCTCCTCCGCTGGCTCCTGTCTCTTTAAGACCGCTGAAGAAAGCACGCGCTTTTTTTTTTTCCTTCCCGGGAGCCAGCTGAAAGCACCCTGGCTCGTTCCCCGCTCAGATCCTGCTGCTCTGTCTCTCCAATCTCCGCTGCACTGCGCAATGTGGGTCAGCGCTCCCCGCGCAGATCACCGGGGCTGGCTACTTCGCGGGGTGCACTTCCACTCCCTCCCGGCTCTGAATCCTCTCCTCCCGCCGGTGCGCTGGGGTGGGGGAGGGCTCGGGTCCCGCCGAGTCGTGGCTCCGTATCTTACCCGCCTTTGGGGTGCCGAGTCCTCTCGGATGTAGCTGCACACTGTGCGCTTTCCTGTGTATTCTCGTCTCTCTTTTAGGAATAGATGTATTTTCTGTGTTTTCGTAGATAAATATAGTGTTGGAAGGAGATTTCTGCCGCCCTGCTCACACCGCCATCTTCCCGGAAGTCTGAGGGGCATTTTGTTTTGTGCACATGGTGTGGGGGATCACGGGGAAAACAGTGTAGCACAGAGAAGGCAAACAGTGAATCTGTGGCATCTTACTACACTGATGGACAGTGACTGCACTGGGGTATGGGTGGGGAGTTGATAATATGGGTAAATGTAGTAACCACATTGTTTTTTCATGTGAAACCTTCATAAGAGTGTATATCGATAATACCTTAATTAAAAAAAAGGAAAAAAAATTGCTAATGGTCAAAGTAGATGCTCACTTCCCTCAGAACAGTAGAGAAGCCTGATTTTTTTTGAATATTAAATTTCCCTGGACTTTTTTCTTTTCTCCATTTCTTTACATTCTTCATTGTGTCTAGCTCAAAGATAAAAAAATATTCATCATATGCAATAATTAATATTACATAGTATACATGATTAAGTATTTTTTTCTGCTTATGAAATGAAGTAGAAAAACTGATGTTCTTTTTTAAAATCCCTTTTCTTAAGATGTGAATTCCCGAATAGGATTTATTTTGGAAAGATAACCTAAATGGAATCAAATGCCTAAAATTAAACATAATTTTTAAAGTTTATTTTGTTTAACATAATAAATGCTAGCTAGACACCAAACCAGTCAACAAATATTAGAATTATAATTTAACCAACTCTATGTTATTCTGCCCCCACATTATTTAAAATTGTTTAACATCAGTTGACTCACAAAGACTGTAATGTTCTTCCTAAAGTTATCTAGGTATCATTCATTCTCAATATCCTTTTTAATTCATCTTTTTCCTATCTATTTGCTGTTTTAATGTGCCTACTGGTGTTTGAACATAAAATTAGTAGCTTTCACATCATCAATTATTGTGGCATTTTACTCATTATAATACTAAATGTACATACATAGTTCCAGTGACTAATAGGATTTTAACATATGAAGCATAGATTTTCACTTCAAGATTCATCTAGACATTTCTAGCATCACTTATTAATAATAAATCAAAGTGATGCTGCCTGTGCATACCACCGGAGTTGATGTGCTGATTCTATATAACGGTAACTATGTAACCATGACTGTGGTTCAGGCACAAG
>JAVSCE010000580.1:0-72599 GCA_032199065.1 Smutsia gigantea | reverse complement strand
CATTTGACAAAATTCAGCATCCATTCCTGATTAAAACTCTCAACAAAATGGGTATAGACGGCAAGTACCTCAACATCATAAAGGCTATATATGACAAACCCACAGGTAACATCATACTTAACGGCGAGAAGCTGAACGCTTTTCATCTAAGATCAGGAACAAGACAAGGATGCCCACTCTCTCCACTGTTATTCAACATAGTACTGGAGGTCCTAGCCACAGCAATCAGACAAAACAAAGACATACAAGGCATCCAGATTGGTAAAGAAGAAGTCAAATTGTCACTATTTGCAGATGACATGATACTGTACATAAAAAACCCAAAGATTCCATTCCAAAACTACTAGAACTAATATCTGAATTCAGCAAAGTTGCAGGATACAAAATTAACACACAGAAATCTGTTGCTTTCCTATACACTAATGATGAACTGACAGAAAGAGAAATCAGAAAAACAATTCCATTCACAATTGCATCAAAAAGAATAAAATCCCTAGGAATAAACCTAACGAAGGAAGTGAAAGACCTGTACTCTGAAAACTACAAGACACTCCTAAGAGAAATTAAAGAGGACACTAAGAAATGGAAATGCATCCCATGCTCTTGGCTAGGAAGGATAAATATTGTCAAAATGGCTATACTACCTAAAGCAATCTACAGATTCAATGCAATCCCTATCAAACTACCAACAGCTTTCTTCAATGAACTGGAACAAATAATTCTAAAATTCATATGGAACCACAAAAGACCACGAATAGCCAAATCAATCCTGAGAAGGAGGAATAAAACAGGGGAATTACGCTCCCTGACTTCAAGCTCTACTACAAAGCCACAGTAATCAAGACAATTTGGTATTGGCACAAAAACAGACCCACAGACCAGTGGAACAGAATAGAAAATCCAAACATTAACCCAAACATATACAGTCAATTAATATTTGATAAGGGAGCCTTGGATATACATTGGGGAGATGATGGCCTCTTCAGCAGCTGGTGTTGGAAAAACTGGACAGCTATATGTAAGAGAATGAAACTGGACTACTGTCTAGCCCCATACACAAAGGTAAAACTCAAGGTGGATCAAAGACCTGAATGTAAGTCATGAAACCATAAAACTCTTAGAAAAAAACATAGGCAAAAATCTCTTGGACATAAACATGAGCAACTTCTTCATGAACATATCTCCCGGGCAAGGGAAACAAAAGCAAAAATGAACAAGTGGGACTATATCAAGCTGAAAAGCTTCTGTACAGCAAAGGACACCATCAGTAGAACAAAAAGACATCCTACAGTATGGGAGAATATATTCATAAAAACGTATCTGATAAAGGGTTGACATCCAAAATATATAAAGAACTCATGCACCTTAACAAACAGAAAGCAAATAATCCAATTAAGAAATGGGCAGAGGACATGAATAGACACTTCTCTAAAGAAGAAATTCAGATGGCCAACAGGCACATGAAAAGATGCTCCACATCGCTAATCATCAGAGAAATGTAGATTAAAACCACAATGAGATATCACCTCACACCAGTGAGGATGGCCAACATCCAAAACACAAACAACAACAAATGTTGGCGAGGATGTGGAGAAAAGGGAACCCTCCTACACTGCTGGTGGGACTGCAAATTAGTTCAACCATTGTGGAAAGCAGTATGGAGGTTCCTCAAAAAACTCAAAATAGAAATACCATTTGACCCAGGAATTCCACTCCTAGGAATTTACCCTAAGAATGCAGCAGCCCAATTTGAAAAGGACAGATGCACCCCTATGTTTATTGCAGCACTATTTACAATAGCCAAGAAATGGAAGCAACCTAAGTGTCCATCAGTAGATGAATGGATAAAGAAGATGTGGTACATATACACAACGGAATATTATTCAGCCATAAGAAGAAAACAAATCCTACCATTTGCAATAACATGGATGGAGCTAGAGGGTATTATGCTCAGTGAAATAAGCCAAGCCGAAAAAGACAAGTATCAAATGATTTCACTCATATGTGGAGTATAAGAACAAAGAAAAAATACTGAAGGAACAAAACAGCAGCAGACTCACAGAACCCAAGAACGGACTAATAGTTACCAAAGGGAAAGGGACTGGGGAAAATGGGCGGGAAGGGAGGGATAAGAGGGAAAAAGGGGCATTACGATTAGCAGATGTAATGTTGGGGGGGCACGGGGAGGGCAGTACAACTCAGAGAAGACAAGTAGTGATTCTATAGCATCTCACTACGCTGATGGACAGTGACTGTAATGGGGTTGGTGGGGGGGACCTGATGAAGGGGTAGTTTAATAATCGTAATATTGCACATGTAATTGTAAATTAATGATAATAAATTATATTTAAAAAATTTACTGTCTAATAAAGGTAGCATTAAAAAAATTAACATCATGAAATACAAAAAAAGAATAGGGGAACTTTTCTAAACTGCAGGGGACTAAACAGGAGAACTAGATGCAATCTGTCACCCTTGATTAGATCTTGAATTGAAAAAGGGAAGAACAACTATAATACTACCAGTTCCCTAAGAAGAATTGAATATGGATTATATATTAGTTAATATTATGTCATTGTTAAACTTCTTGAATGTGATCATGGTATTATAATTATGTAAAAAAAATGTTCAAGGTTTTAGGAGATACACCAAAATATTTAGTAGAGAAGTGTCATAGTATCAACAACTTACCTCCAAATGGTTCAGGCCAAAATGTGTACACATATATAGAGAGAGCAAAAATGTGGCCAAATTGCTAACAACTGGTGAATCAAAGTGAAGGATTATGGGTGAGTTTGACCTTCTTCAAAACAAAAAGTTGGAAAACATGGTACAGGATCTGGGTGATCCTGTGGAGGATGGAGTGGAAGGAGGCTAGAGCTAGGCTCAGGGATGGCTGAATGAGGAGCTCCAGGCACTGAGGAATTCTCTCTCCATCATTCTTCAGAGCTTTTCTCCATAGCACCATCTCCTCTCCTGCTGCAGACAGGCTGCTTCCCAGCAGCAGGGCTCATGGTCACAGGCCTCTCTGAATTCCCAGCCTTCCCGCTGGTAGCCAGAGGGGAAAAAAGTGCCCAGCTCCCTGTTTTCGCTAGAAAACTTCCAGGGGAAGAGCTCTGATGAGCTCAGCTTGGGTCATGCACCCATCCCAGGTCAGAAAAAGGCAGCGGAGGGAGGGAGCCATGTGGCACGACCCAGTGTGGGCTCTGTACTCCAGGCTGTGACGGGGAGACAAAGACACCAGGAGGGAAGGTCAGTTACCCAGGGGAGTGGGAGGAGGAGCAGAGGAATTAAGGATGATTCAACATTTTCTAACCAGGGTGACTAGGAGGTGAGGCCATTAACTTAAAGAGAGAATATAGGAAAACAAGGTTGGAGTGCTCTATTTTGAACTTAATGAATTCAGACGCTTTGGAGGCATCTAAGAGGAGAAAGTTCACAGAGGTGGACAGGGTTCTGCAGCAGAAACACATTGGCAGTTCTAGCTGCTTGATGAAGGCATGGGGGTGCCAGCTCTATCCCAAGAATGCGGAAAGTGCCCCCTTGTCCAGAAGGCTAGTGGCAGAGACTTCTTGTACCTGGGTCCCTTAGTGAGAGACCCAGGCTAATTAATGGGGAGCAAACGTTGAGAGCCGCTAAAAGACACTGCATCACATTTCTGTTTAATGCTTTGGCATTCAGCGACTCAGCACAGCTGCTGCTGCTGCTGGTTCCAAATCACACTGGCTGCTGAACAGCATTTAGGTCCCAAACCTGAGTCCTAGCTGCAGAGCCTCTGCCCCTGGGTAGGCAGCCCTCTCAGCTTCTCCTTCGAAGCCAGCTTCAGCAGGGGCCAGGCAGCCACTCAAGCCTGAGTCTGGCTTTCCAGAAACGGCCCCCTGCCAAGAAATGTGTCACTGGGGGAAAGAAGGCAAAGGAATGATCACCCAGGGTACTGGCACCTTCCCCTCTCTCTCCCTCCAAAAACGAGAGCTTTCCTTTCCTTACTGTGATCCTGTTACTTTCTTATTCTGAGTTCAGCAAAGTTGAGTCTGTGGTTAATCCTTAAGATCCAGAAGGAGTCACAAATGGGTTTGGATTCCAGTTTCTCCATCCACCAAAAGGGAGTAATAACGTGCCTTCTCCTGGGAGCAAGTGAAAGCCAGTGATAAGGCTCCGGTGAGGAGCTCGCTAGGCGCGTGGGGAGCAGAGGCGAGTGTTAGCTCCTCTCCGTGGGGAGTGTGCTAGCAGGGCTGCGGGTGGACACCTCCAGTCCTTGTGCCTCTCAAGCCTCCCCTGAGGCTTCCAGTGATCCAGCAGAATAGATGGGCCTCAAATCAGATGCCCAAGGATGCAGCAGGGAGAAAGGCTGCAGGAGGGTGGCTGGGACCTCACTGGTGGACGCTGCACACATAAAATAAGCCCAGGCAGAAGACTCTGGGAATTTCCTATATTCTCCATGGTAAATGTCCTATTTATAAAGCTGAGTCAGTGCAAGCCATTGTTTCTCAGCCACTCAGCAGGTGGCGACAGGCTGGAACAGGAAGCAAGCACACCTGTGTGTCTACACGCCCCCCCCCCCCGGTGCTCACAGGGATGCCCTGGGTGCAGCCTGGTCTGGCTCGCCAGCTCCCGACAGCACCGTGACAGGTGCAGGGCATCTGTGTGACTGGACCAGGCTTACTCTCTCTCATCCCACTGGCCCTTTCCCTCACTTCCTTACTCCCAAACGGCCTCCTCTGCTTTGAGGTCATGAATGTATGTGGGAAGTCTGGCTTCCAGGCAGTGCCAATCCTGTCTCCCCCTAGGACCCAAGGAGTCTGGCCGCTGAGTGGGCTCTGCGGGCATCTGTGCGCTTCCCTGTGTGACCAGACCTGCCTGGATGCCTCTGCTTGTCCCAATATCTATTAAAATCAGTGAATTCTCCTAGGAGAGTTTCCATAAGTTCAGGGCTCTGAGTGCCTGGGGGCAGAAAGAGGCAAAGGGGAGCAGAGGTCAGAGCAGCTGCACTTAATACCTCCTCCTGCCGCCCAGGGCAGGCCTTGGGAGGAGGGCCGGGAGTATACCCTTCCACTTCCTGACTTCACAGCATCTCAGCCAGCAACTGAAACCAGGGCCAGCAGCAGGCTGTTAAGCAGGCCTCCCCACCTGCCCCCAGCAGTCCCAGCAAACGCTGCGCAGGGTGGAGGGCAGCCCCATTTCATCATCTCTCAGGTGTGCAGGGGTGATTCAACAAGGCGAACAAGCTGCCCGGCTAAAACATTCTCAAGTCCTGACCCTCATCAGTGAACTTCTTTTCAGGACCCAGTGTGGGACCCCAACTTGGCCTTGTGGAGCCGGCTCTGACTTGAAGGAGCTCTGGGGATGGAGGACATTCAGAGCCTAGGAAGTTCCCAGGCCGCCAGGCTTTGAGCTCTAGGGCCACAGCAGCCCATGGTGACATGCCGTCATGGGGTAGGGCCTTCGGGGCGGGTGGTCAGCCCAGGCCGCCTGCTGCTGGGGGGAGGCCGGATGCCCATGCCTGTCTCTCAGCTGCTTGAG
Source organism: Smutsia gigantea (assembly GCA_032199065.1). NCBI lineage: Eukaryota > Metazoa > Chordata > Mammalia > Pholidota > Manidae > Smutsia > Smutsia gigantea. Next base: position 67,079 of record JAVSCE010000580.1, on the reverse strand, counting down.
TCCCATGGCCATCCCTGATGTGGGCGCCCTAAGGTTTCTCCCTCCCCCCGGGGCTTCTTTGTGTGGCATTGCTGGATGGCAGGCCTCTGGTCCAGCCACTCTTCTGAAAGCAGAGACTCTTACCATCTACTGTCCCTGATGCTTCCCAGGCCCTCAACTGAATCCCCCATTTCATCAAAGTTCCCCTCAAAAGAGCCTTCCCCTTTTCTCCCCCTTCCTCCTCTCTATGCTTCCTTCTCTCTTTTTGGTGACATCCCTCCTTCCCCTTCCCCTTTACCCGAGAACTTTAGGCCGCCTTCTCTCCCCCTGCAGTGGTGGGTGACCTGCCCAGCAGGTCCCCAAAGCCATGGAGAACCCAGCTGTCAGTGTCACAGGGCGCCAGGCCCCTGACTGGGCTGGGGGGAGGAAGAAATAGTTTCCACTCCTCATTGCCCCCACCTGTCCCCCAAACCTGCCACAGAAATTAAGTGGGGGGTGTTGTTAATGCAGCCATGGAAAAGCTAAATGTTAACTTAGAGAAAACAAAGACTCAAACAAATTAGAACTGGTAAGGCTCAGTAAGCTTGCCAGACACAGGACGAGCCTGCACCAATCAGCAGCACTTCTCCTCACCCACAACAGGTCTTAGAAAATATTACTAGAAAGACACTATTCACAATAGCAACAAGAATTACAAAATGTTTAGGCATTAACCAAGAATACACAAAACTTCTATATAAATTTTAAAAATTCTACTAGAGGAAACAAAATGATCTGAATAGATAAGAGCTCACTCTATGCTTCTGGACTGGATGATCTAATACGGAAGAACCTGTCTTGGATGACTCTATGAAGACCTAATAAATGAATGATTAACCTATAAATTTGGCATACTCTTACTCAAAATTCCAGCTGGATTTCTTTTTGAAGAACTCAACAACAGATAAATAATTAACTTTAAAAAAGAAGCGCAAAGAAGGGAGACTTGCTCAGTGAAATACACCATTAAACCACAGCCTAGCAGTGTGATACTGGCTGGGTAATGGCAGCTATACCTGGGGAACAGACCAGAAAGCTCGGCAGCACGCCCCATGCTGCATACACATGAGCACACCTCTGTGGGTCAAGCCGCAAGTTAAGGTTTTGTTGGGAAATACTGCTTACCACTAGCGTTGTACCGAGCATACCTAAGGAATAATAAAACATGCACCCTGAGGTCCTTGTGTGACTCAGCATGAGCTACATAAAACCGGCTCTACAGAGAGAAGAGCTCTTAATGTTCTCCAGGCCTAACTTTTCAGAGCTGCCTCCTACGGTCGGCAGCCACACTTCCCCGCAGCACCAGATGTAAGGAGCCCAGGCACAGAAAGCTGAGGCAGGTCGGTGCGTGAGGCCACAGGGTATCCATCTCTCCCCACAGGAAAAGGGCTGCGGGTGGAAGGGCTGGCAAGCGAGCCAAAGGGCAGATTTAGGCTGAGACAAAACGACAAGACTCCACAAAGCCACCTCACTATGAGTGTCCAGCAACTTTAACTTCAACAAATCCATGCAAATGTTCAGTTCTCCTGACTTCCTAAAAGCATAAACAACTTAAGAAAAATATGGCATAAAATTCAAATCTCATAAATTTTGTCTTCATTCTCTTTTCCTGACTAATCAATCACCCTTTTAGCATTTTTATAAAATAACATCCTTTCCCCTTGTTTTAGTCTAGGTTGTGTTGTAGTAACCAATAAACCCCCAAGTCACAGAGGCTTGTATCTTGATAATTGCTGAATCTAAGTAATGGTTATAATAGGTCTGATACACTATCGTCTTTGCTTTCATATGTTTGAAAACTTCCATAAGTTTTTTTTTAATCCCATGGCTCAAAACAACAAAAATTTGTTTCTTGCCCCTACTACATGTCCACCATGGATCAGCTGGGTCCCTACTCTCACTTTGTCTTCAAGGAGAGACACAGGCTAGCGAGCGTGCTTCCACATCTGGAGCACTGATGGCTATGGGGCAGAGGAAAAGAACCATGGGAGAGTCATGTGATGGTTCTTAAGGCTTTTGCCCGGGAGTGAAACCTATCATGCAGTTCGCATTTCATAGACAAAGCAAGTCACATGGCCACACATAACTTCAGTGGCTCAAGAAAATAGGATCCTATATGTGCCCGGTTAAAGGCAAATTGGAATTATTTGGTGAACAGGACTATGATTACCACAGCCCTGAAGACATGTGAAATTAGGAATTAAAGGCAGAAAGGTGCTCTGTTACAGTGTAGTTTTTCCCAGTGGGCTTCACCCCAAGACAAAGAACACTCAGATTTCTGCTTTGTGATAAAACACTCAAAATCATACCGAGTTTGACCGTTCCGCAATGTCAGGATAGTTTACCTGTCATTGGAAAGTTCACTTTTCCAATACAGAGCACCCTGTCTTATTTTTAGCAGGTGCCAAGTGAAGCTTTGCTGAACAGAACAGACACTGGAAGCAGTGTGAATGTCCAGGCATCCCCTTACAGAACCCTTTTCTCAGCTTTCTTCTCATTTTTACCAAACTCTGTCTTAGGACATTTCCAGGCAAAGCAGGGAGGAAGCTGTGTTTTCTGGGGTACTGGTTATTAAGGCTGTGCTATGTGGCCAGTCCTTCTCAGCCAAGAGTCCTGAGCTTGAACCACCAATGTCAGGGCTGCAGAAGGGGGCCTCATGGTCATCCATCCCAGAAGCATGCAGCTCACAGGTGAGGGCCCGGAACCCTAGAGAGTCATGACTTCTGTTTAAGAGTCAGTGGTCTCCAAAGTCCCTTTGCCTTAACATTCTTCAAAATGCTTGTAGCTGAACTAACTTTGCAACCTGGGTATCCTGGCCCCCAGTCCAGCAGTGCTCTGTCTGCCATATTGTATCGAGTCATGCTATAAACTGCCATGTGTTCAGTAAACTGAAATGAACAGAGTGGGGCAGGAAGAGAGTTATTTAAATAGTGCAGGCAACTCAGCCTGCTATTCCACTGAGGAAAGGATATGAATCTGCTGTTCCCACTAGGTCTTGGTTCTTGCCTCCTTCTCACTGTGTAAGAATTAGCAAGGCTTTGTGTAGTTCTAGCACAGCTCCTAAATACTGTCCAACCGTTCACTGGAGGCTCCACTGAAGAGACAATATTCTGTTCCAACACTGGAGGGAAAGTTGGTCTTTTTGATGTAGTGAGGAATGGTGTGATGGTCTCCAACATGGCCACTCCTGACAGGATTCCCAAGGGTCATTTAGACCTTCCTCACTGTCACTGGAAGCTAAGCCTGTGATTTTCCAGCAAAGGAGACGGGCTGCCAAGAAAGAACCACTCAGAACAATGCCATGTGTTTAATTACCCTTTGGTGAACTCTTGCTGGAGCATCTTGTGGGCAAGGGAGCAGGGAGAGAATGGAAACGAACAAACCTATACATCACTAGACTATAAAAATAATTAAAATATTGAAGAACTTAAAGACTTAATGACCCAGCAAAGATGGAAACTACATTTAAATGCAGATCTCAGTCATTAAAAATACATTTTGCATGCCACATTTACCTCCCATGAAAATGGGAGAAAATCCAGTAAGGCAAGGTCGCCACAGCTCCCCAAGAGGGCAGGTTAGAAAATCAGTGACAGTCCTCATGGAGCGACTAATGAGGCAGATGCTCCGACGCACGGGCTGTCTTTCTGTGGGGGCTGGTGACTCTCTAACCATTTAAAGCTGTAGCCAGTTCACCTCTCCCTAGACTTCCAAACTGTGCAAGATGCAGGAAGCATTTTTCAGAGAGAGATGCTCTCATAGGGGAAGTTGTCAGAAAGAGCCTGGCTTGGCAGAAGCATCAAGAAGTAAGGGAGCTGGAGAAATGCATACGGTGAGAAACACCGAGGGAAGCAGCTTACCAGACAGACCAAATTAGTCTCTTACCAGTGCACGTTTGTTTTTTCTTACCAGACCTTCGTCTGTGTTAGTTTACTAGGGCTCCCATAACAAAGTAGCAGAGATGGGGTGACTTAAACAACAGAAATTTACTTCCTCACAATTCTGGAGGCGACAAGTCCTAAATGAAGGTGTTGCCAAATTTGTTTTCCTCCTGAGGCCTCAGTCCTGGGCTTGCAGACAGCCGCCTTCTCTGTGTCTTCACATCATCTTCTCTCTGTGCCTGTTTGTGTCCTAATTGCCTCTTTCTATGAGGACACCAGTCATATTGATTAGGGCCCACTCTAACCTCCTCAGTTTAACTTAATTACCTCTTTAAAGACCCTATTTCTAAATGGGTCACATTCTAAGGTACTGGGGGTTAAGACTTCAACATAAGAATTTGTGAGGGGGCATGACTTAGTCCATAACAGTTATTAAATGATTATAATAGATCTAAAAGATTTTAGGGGTTTTATTTTGTTTTATAGAGAAAATTAAAAGTTCAGGTGGGTGAAGTGTTTTCTGTCTTTCTAAGGTGTTTGACTCAATGAAATTCCAACTTGCAAGGACTCCTATTGGAAAAGACAGTGAGGGAGCAAATGCTGGGGCTGTGAGCCATGAACCAGGTCTGCGATCTTCAACAAATAACATACCTCTCTCAAGCCGTCATTTCCTCATTTGTGGAACAAAGGAACTGAGTCAGTGAGCTGGATGTGGTGACTGACTCTCCAACCCACTTCTTCAAGCTTTGCTGTGTGGCAGAGACAAGAAAGCTGAAAACTGTACTTCTCAGATTCCTTTCCAGCTAGAGTTCTGGTTATGAATTAGGCCCCCCAACAAGATTCACTGTTGGGATGGGGGACAGAAGCAAAGGCTGCCTTCCAGTTGCCATTGGTGCTGGCCAACCATATGGCAAGCAGTCACAGAGGCTGGCCTTAGTATCCTAGAGCCACACACCCAGGCTGAGGGGCGTGCAGAGCACGCACAGTGAGCCGGCAGAGGCACGGTCATGCCCTAGGAATCTCTCCCAACAATACGCTGGCAAAATATGAAAAACAGGAACAAGTCAAACATAAGTGTGAGCAATTTTTTTTCTGAACACATCTTCTCAGTCAAGAGAAACAAAACAAAAAATGAACAAGTGGGACTACATCAAACTAAAAAGCTTCTGTACAGCAAAAGATATCATCAGCAGAACAAAAAGGCAACCCACAGTATGGGAGAATACATTTGCAAATGATTTATCCAATAAGGGGTAACACCCAAAATATATGAAGAACTCATATGTCTCAACACCCAAAAAACAAATAACCCAATTAAAAAATGGGTGAAGGACCTAAACAGACATTTCTCCAAAAAAGAAATACAGATGGCCAACAGGCACATGCAAAGAAACTCCACGTCACTAATCATCAGGGAAATGCAAAGCAAAACCACAATGAGATATCACCTCACACCGGTTAGAATGGCCACAATCCAAAAGACAAGAAATAACAAGTGTTGGCGAGGATACAGAGAAAGGGGAACCCTCCTACACTGTTGGTGGGAATGTAAATTAGTTCAACAAATGTGGAAAGCAATATGGAGGTTCCTCAAAAAACTAAAAATAGAAATAACATTCGACTCAGTAATTCCACTTCTAGGAATTTAGTTGAAGAAAACAAAATCACTGATTAGAAAAGATGTATGCACCTCTATGTTTATTGCCACATTATTTAAAATAGCCAAGTTATGGAAGCAATGTAAATGCCCCTAAAGAGATGAATGGATAAAGAAGCTGTGGCATATATACACAACAGAATATTATTCAGCCATAAAAAGAAGAGAAATCCTTCCATTTTCAACAACATGGGTGGACTTAGAAGGTATTATGCTCAGTGAAGTAAGCCAGGTGGATAAAGACAAATACCATATGATTTCACTTATTTGTGGAATATAAAAACAAAGCAAAACAAAATGAACAAAGCAGCAGTAGACTCACAGACACTGAGAGAGACTGGTGGTTACCATGAGGGAGGGGCTGGGTGGATGGGTGGGGAGGGTGAGGGGCATAAAGGGGCACAAAAATCTCAGTCTTAATATAAGCTGGTCATGGGGATGGTAGTAGAATACTCTACCCCAGCAGGGAACCTGTTTGATATACACAGTTAAATACACCTATTCCTGGGACTTAATCCAGGGGACCCAGAGACACACTTTAAGGCACACTGAAAGCAGGAGCGGTGGGTTCTGACACCAGTCCTCTTGCTCTTGTCAACTCAAAAATGAAAGAAAACCTGTCGTTGAGCAGTCAGGACAGTGGTGTGGGTGCTGTTACCTCCAGGTGGGTGTCTGATTTTCCATGGGCTCCATGTGGTCTGATCAGTGATGTGATGTCAGCTTCGTCTTTAGGGCCTTCATTACTGAGCCCGTAGATCTCTGTTTGCTTGTTCACTACAGGATTCCCACCTCTCTGCCAGTTCCCTGCCACCAGCATGACTAGCTCATCACCACTCCAACTCAAATCAGCCCTATCTTCCCCTTCCGAATAGGTCCCCTCTTTAACTTTTCCCACCTGCTTGAGAGAAGTATGTTTCCAACTTTTTCTGGTACCACCTAGAAAACAGATGTTATTGTTTGGCTTTCTCCTCCCCTCTTCTCTATATGCAATCTTTACCACAAGATGGAGCTCAGGGGGCACAGAGATGGGTCTCCTTCCCCGTCTTGCCTGAGGGTTTCAGCCCTGGGCAAGGTCATTATGGAATCAGTGAGACCAAGAAATGATGTAATCAGGGAACATTCTTGGGGTAAAAAGGATTATGCCCAGCTTTATTCTCAAGGCTGTAGGTCGAGCACTAGAATCACGTCTGCATTCAGCAGTCTGCAGGTCCGTAACCCACCTCCATCTCTGCCTCCGCCCAGAGCACTGGGCAGAGCTCTTTATATAGTGACTCAGTAAATAACAGCTTATTGCCTGTGGGTGTGGAAGCAGTAGCCTAGCAGTAGGCCAATTACATCATCAAGCAGTTTAGGGTCAGGTGGGGACTGGCCATGGTGACTTCCATTTTCCCCACACAGTATTACTGTCCTAATTTTACAGGTGAAAAACAGAGGCTCAGAGTGATTCAGGGCCTTGAGACCATGCAGCTATGAGGTGAAGGTTGAAGTCCAGCCTGTGCTTCTGCACTCCATGGTAATATTCAGCCTGATTTATTCTTCCTTTGGTAATTGCCAAATGTACAGCTTCTCTTCTGCCTTTGCCAACACTACCCTCATCCAGGCCTTCAGCACCTCCTTCCTGAACTGCTGTAACAGCTTCCCAGCTCTTCTCCGTCTATTATTTTCTGCCCCAATTTGTCTGTGTCCAACTATTTTAACATTTATTTTGTGTCTCCTGTAGTGCCTGGCCCAGGACCGGGCCTGGGGTAGACCTTCAGCACATTCTGTCAACAGAATGACATGGGCCTAGCACAGCAGGAAATTTACTTTCTAGCATCTAACTAGGATTTCTGATTGGGCTAGGTGTCACCGGCTTGTACCTTAAGAGGATACAGTAAAATCGTACCAGGTACACATTAGGTTAGTAATGCAGTTGACTTGTTCCCATTGTCAGCCATGAAGAATGAGGATGAAACTTTGATGGGAAGTTAATAGCTACTCTACAGCACTTTCCATGGCTGACAGCTTTACTCCTCTCCCCTGACGAATCTGCAACCAGTCCTGTTTCTCTACCGTTATACAACTTCAGGTGAGGACAAAAAGTCCCAGGGTGTTCATTACCTACGCATCAAACCTCCAGCCTTGGTAGGAGTCTGTAGAAACCACAAGTCAATGGAACTGCTGGATTATCAGGTGACTTAGATGAAGAAAGTTAAATAATTTGGCTTAACCTGACCCAGGAACGCACACCTTAAGAGGTACATTTCAGAGGGGAAGGTGGATTTCATAGAGGTGAGTTCTATGTATCCAATGTAATCAGGAAAGCATACACGTTTGAATCATAAATATTCCCTTGACCAACATGGGTGTAGATTAGAAAAGTATGGTGTTAGGATGTCCCAGTGAAATGTAGTAAATATCCTGCATAAGTGACTGTTTGCCAGTTGCCAGATATGAAACCACACCTGACTCTTCTCTTTGGCCGTGAGAGTAAATGAAATAAATTCTGATCCAACCAAACAATGAAATTCTATGAAGTTATGAAAAAGAATGAGGTAAATATTTATGTGATCACACTGAATATGGAATGTGCTACAATATATGTTAAGTAAAAAAACAAAGGCTCAGAGGAGTGGGTATAGTGATAGCATGTGTACCATGTGTAGTGTGTAGTAGGCTTATTGTGTATAAAAAGGACATTGAACATTCATTCATTTATTCAAACTTAATTGCCATCAAGTGCCTCTTCTCCATGTATTTACTTGCTATTGAGTTTATTGCAGATTTCAGAAAACTCATTATATAATTTAACTTGTTCTAAGAAGCAAAGGTGCCATCATTTCTGAATCAAGGAGAAAGGAGATTAAGGAACTAAATTTGCTGCTTTTGCATCCCTTTGCTATTCTCCTAAGTGAAATATCCTGCTCTCTTTAAGCTGATATTGGTGGGTTCTTGGGGGTTGGGTTCATGTAACGTCCTTTCAAAAAATCCATAATACTGAGCCTGGCTGGCTCCTTAGGCCATTTGTGGACTGAAGAGCAGAGCTGGGTCCTGGTTTTCATCCAGCAGCATAAAGTAAGGGGTGAATACTGGAGATTATAAAAGATCCCACCTATGTTTCAAGGGAATTTTTAGACCAAGTTTGATAGGGGCAGCTAGACTAGGGCATTAGGGATCGTGAGATTCAGTTCCATACACTTAACTTTGGAATAGTAATGCGATATATGTGCATGAGGAATGTCTAAATAGTTCCTAGACTCTTAAGTTTGGCACCTTCACTCTCTCCAGGTGGTAGAGCATAGTGGGTAAAAACAAAGCTCTGTACTCAGATTCCAAGGTTCAGTCCTGGTGATACTATTTGCTAGCAATTGGTTACACTCTGGTCTTAGTTTTCTTATCTGTAAAATGGGGATTATTCTAGCACCTATATCCTAAGGTTGTAGTGAAGACTAAACAAGTAAATATAAGAAAATACATACCAAATACTTAGCAATGCTACTACATCCTTAAAAGCTAATCTATTATTACATAATGATAAAGGGGTCAGTCCAACAAGAGGATATAACCATTTAAAATATATATGCACCCAACACAGGAGCGCCAACATATGTGAAACAAATACTAACAGAATTAAAGGAGAAAACAGACAGCAATGCATTCATTTCAGGAGACTTCAACACACCACTCACTCCAAAGGACAGATCAACCAGACAGAAAATAAGTAAACACACAGAGGCACTGAACAACACACTAGGACAGATGGACCTAACAGACATCCACAGAACTCTACACCCAAAGGCAATAGGATACACATTCTTCTCAAGTGCACATGGAACATTTTCCAGAATAGACCACATACTAGGCCACAAAAAGAACCTCAATAAATTCAAAAATATTGAAATCCTACCAACCAACTTCTTAGATCACAAAGGTATAAAACTAGAAATAAATTTTAGAAAGAAAACAAAAAGGCCCACAAATACATGGAGACTTAAAAATATTCTCCTAATTAATCAATGGGTCAACGACCAAATTAAAACAGAGATCAAAGAATATATGGAGACTAATGACAACAACAACACAAAGCCACAACTTCTGTGGGACGCAGCAAAGGCAGTTCTAAGAGGAAAGTATATTGCAATCCAGGCCTATTTAAAGAAGGAAGAACATTCCCAAATGAATAGTCTAAAGACACAATTACTGAAATTGGAAAAAGAAGAACAAATGAGGCCCAAAGTCACCAGAAGGAGGGACATAAAAAAGATCAGAGAAGAAATAAATAAAATTGAGAAGAATAAAACAATAGAAAAAATCAATGAAACCAAGAGTTGATTCTTTGAAAAAATAAACAAAATAGATAAACCCCTAGCCAGACTTATTAAGAGAAAAAGAGAATCTACACACGTAAACAGAATCAGAAATGAGAAAGGAAAAATCACGACGGACCCCACAGAAATACAAATAATTACAAGAGAATATTATGAGAATCTATATGCTAACAAGCTGGAAAACCTAGAAGAAATGGACAACTTCTTAGAAAAATACAACCTTCCAAGACTGACCAAGCAAGAAACAGAAAAACTAAACAGACCAATCACCAGTGACGAAATTGAATTGGCAATCAAAAAACTACCCAAGAACAAAACCCCAAGGCCATATGGAGTCACCTCTGAATTCTACCAGACATACAGAGAAGAGATAACACCCATTCTCCTTAAAGTTTTCCAAAAAATAGAAGAGGAGGGAATACTTCCAAACTCATTCTATGAAGTCAGCATCACTCTAATACCAAAACCGGGCAAAGACCTCACCAAAAAAGAAAATTACAGACCAATATCCCTGATGAACGTAGATGCAAAAATACTCAACAAAATATTAGCAAACCGAATTCAAAAATACATCAAGAGGACCATACACCATGATCAAGTGGGATTCATCCCAGGGATGCAAGGGTGGTACAACATTCGAAAATCCATCAACATCATCCACCACATCAACAAAAAGAAGAAAAACCACATGATCATCTCCATAGATGCTGAAAAAGCATTTGACAAAATTCAGCATCCATTCATGATTAAAACTCTCAACAAAATGGGTATAGAGGGCAAGTACCTCAACATCATAAGGGCCATATATGACAAACCCACAGCTAACATCATACTTAACAGCGAGAAGCTGAAAGCTTTTCATCTAAGATCGGGAACAAGACAGGGATGCCCACTCTCTCCACTGTTATTCAACATAGTACTGGAGGTCCTAGCCACAGCAATCAGACAAAACAAAGAAATACAAGGCATCCAGATTGGTAAAGAAGAAGTCAAATTGTCACTATTTGCAGATGACATGATATTGTTCATAAAAAATCCTAAAGACTCCACTCCAAAACTACTAGAACTAATATCTGAATTCAGCAAAGTGGCAGGATACAAAATTAACACAGAAATCTGTTGCTTTCCTATACACTAACAATGAGCTAACAGAAAGAGAAATCAGGAAAACAATTCCATTCACAATTGCATCAAAAAGAATAAAATACTTAGGAATAAATCTAATGAAGGAACTGAAAGACCAATACCCTGAAAACTACAAGACACTCCTAAGAGAAATTAAAGAGGACACTGATAAATGGAAATTCATCCCATGTTCTTGGCTAGGAAGAATAAATATTGTCAAAATGGCTATACTACCTAAAGCAATCTACAGATTCAGTGCAATCCCTATCAAAATACCAACAGCTTTCTTCAATGAACTGGAAAAATAATTCTAAAATTCATATGGAACCACAAAAGACCCCGAATAGCCAAAGAAATCCTGAGAAGGAGGAATAAAACAGGGGGAATTACGCTCCCTGACTTCAAGCTCTACTACAAAGCCACAGTAATCAAGACAACTTGGTATTGGCACAAAAACAGACCCCCAGACCAGTGGAACAGAAAAGAAAATCCAAACATTAACCCAAACATATACAGTCAATTAATATATGATAAAGGAGCCTTGGATATACAATGTGGAGATGACAGCCTCTTCAGCAGCTGGTATTGGAAAAACTGGACAGCTACATGTAAGAGAATGAAACTAGATTACTGTCTAACCCCATACACAAAAGTAAACTCAAAATGGATCAAAGACCTGAATGTAAGTCATGAAACCATAAAACTCTTAGAAAAAAACATAGGCAAAAATCTATTGGACATAAACATGAGCGACTTTTTCATGAACATATCTCCCCGGGCAAGGGAAACAAAAGCAAAAATGAGCAAGTGGGACTATATCAAGCTGAAAAGCTTCTGTACAGCAAAGGACACCATCAGTAGAACAAAAAGACATCCTACAGTATGGGAGAATATATTCATAAATGACATACCTGATAAGGGGTTGACATCCAAAATATATAAAGAACTCACACACCTCAACAAACAAAAAGCAAATAATCCAATTAAGAAATGAGCACAGGACATGAATAGACACTTCTCCAAAGAAGAAATTCAGATGGCCAACAGGCACATGAAAAGATGCTCCACATCGCTAATCAGCAGAGAAATGCAAATTAAAACCACAATGAGATATCACCTCACACGAGTAAAGATGGCAACCATCCAAAACACAAACAACAACAAATGTTGGCCAGGATGTAGAGAAGGGGAACCCTCCTACACTGCTGGTGGGACTGCAAATTAGTTCAACCATTGTGGAAAGCAGTATGGAGGTTCCTCAAAAAACTCAAAATAGAAATACCATTTGACCCAGGAATTCCACTCCTAGGAATTACCCGAAGAATGCAGGAGCCCAGTTTGAAAAAGACATATGCACCCCTATGTTTATTGCATCACTATTTACAATAGTCAAGAAATGGAAGCAACCTAAGTGTCCATCAGTAGATGAATGGCTAAAGAAGATGTGGTACATATACGCAATGGAATATTATTCAGCCATAAGAAGAAAACAAATCCTACCATTTGCAACAACATGGATGGAGCTAGAGGGTATTATGCCCAGTGAAATAAGCCAAGCCGAAAAAGACAAGTATCAAATGATTTCACTCATATGTGGAGTATAAGAACAAAGAAAAGAACTGAAAGAAAAAAACAGCAGCAGACTCACAGAACCCAAGAATGGACTAATAGTTACCAAAGGGAAAGGGACTGGGGAAGATGGGTGGGAAGGGAGGGGTAAGGGGGAAAAAGGGGCATTACGATTAGGAGACATAATGTTGGAGGGGCACCGGGAGGGCTGTACAACTCAGAGAAGACAAGCAGTGACTCAATAGCATCTCACTATGCTGATGGACAGTGACTGTAATGGGGTTGGTGGGGGGGACCTGATGAAGGGGTAGTTTAATAACCATAATATTGCACATGTAATTGTAGATTAATGATACCAAAACAAATTAAAAAAAAAAGCTAATCTATTTCAGAAAGTCATATTTCTGTACAGTAAGCATTAAAAGCCTCAACCGCCTCCTTGCCCCTCCTCTCTCCAAGCTCCCTGGGGCCATGAGTTAAAACAACAGACATGATCTTTGTCTGCTAAGTTCAACACAGCAGTTTTTCTTAAGCAATGCTGTCTAGTGTAATGCAGTTAATGTAAACTACTCATTTTATCTCGAAATCATTTCAGAATTCCACCGTCTTTAATTTCAAAACCAGACCCACCTTTGTACTTAATTATAATTTATTTCAGGAGTCAAGAATATAGCACTTTCATTCATTTACCATGGTGGTGTTATCAGCAAGGATTCAGCGGAGCACCTGGGTTGGTGTGCTAGAAACTCTCACTGCTGCTTCAGCAAGACCCGAATGGAGTTTGGAGGCTAAAAGCATGGCAGTTTCCCTATCGGATTACAGAAAAGGAGGTAGTTGTGGGATCCTGAGCAAGCCCTCACCTGTGTGGACCTAAGTTCCATCACATCTAAAACAAAGGGATTGAATTAAATGGTCTAGTAGGTTCTTCCCAGTCCAAAAGACTTTAAATAGATATGAACCCTGTTGCAGGAAGCTGGGTTTTTTGTTTTTTAACTACGATGAACCACTCTCCTCTGTCCCCAACATTGCCAACCGCACACCTAAACACACAGAGACGGTGAGATAGTAACAGCTCCCATTTATTGGGGGCTAAATGCCAGGCGCTTTACATACATCATCGCACTAAATGTTCACAGTAAACCTTTAAGGTAGCTAATAAATTATCATACCCAGCGAGGCCAAGGTGAAGGCCAAAGTGGGAGCCTAGATTCTTCTCTGTAAAAGAGGAACTGGGACTGGATTACTGAGGCCCCTCCCAGCTCTATACCATTCTATAAATGTAGAGCCACTGGGTCTCAAGCCTTCCCCCCCAGCCATTTTGGGGGTGGGGGTCTCGGAACTGGGCCATCCCTGTGGGATTCTTCCTGATGTAAAAGGTGTAAAATTACACCATCATTCTTGGATTTCTACTTTTTCAATTTGTTTTGTTTTAGCCACACTGGTTTTATGAAGCAGCATCCAAGGAATTCCCCTAGAGCCCCTGAGAGCCTCCTGGGCAGACAGACATTCTGTGCTTTTGATTCCCAACCTCCTTCTCAAAAACTCAGACCCCTCCACAGTTCCACTCAGGAGAGATTCGGCTGAGTTCTCCCGTGGGTTTGCAACTTGCCTCAGGCGGCTGGGCAAGGCTGAACCAGAATACGGAGTGATGTGACCTCACTTTCGGCGTCTGGTTTCAAAGCACGTGTTTCAGTCTGATCCTACTGCAGAGGCACATTTCCTGGGCCCTCATCTTCCATCCCCGCCCCTAGCATTTCAGTCTACCCAGCCAATCTCTCTCTTTCCCTCTCTCTGTCACTCTTACTCACTCACACACACAGACACACACACACACACACACACACACACACACACACACACACACACACACACTCCTATTGTCATTCATTCTCCATCTCTTTGAAGATATTTCATAGTTGAAAATAAACACATCAAGATTAAGACTGTTCCCTGTGACAAGAAAGCACATACAAAAGAAGTGAAAGCCAGAGCTGAAAACCTCAGCCATTAAGAAATGTCTTTGGAGCTATCCTCTTTTACAGGCCTGAGAGCTGCAATAAATAGCTCATCAGAGACTCAGACATACTCAGAATGAGAAATGCACATTGATTATGAGCAGCTGCATTCATCTGTTTTCCTCGAGGGATGTGGGAGAAGACTAGCATTCATTCACTCTGGAAAAGGCTGATGCCAACTGCACCCTAAGCCAACTGCACCCAAAGTAAGTTCCCAGCACTGTGGGTGGCACCCACTAGGCAGCAAGGTCCACCAGGCAGAAGCTGCCCCCTTGCCCAGCGGCTCCACCACCAGGGGCCCAGTCTAGGGCCTCCTGAGGGGAAGGGTGGGGCTGTGTGGGAGGACTGCCTGAGCCCTCCCTCTCTAAGCCTTTCTCTAAGGCCTGCCTGTAGTGCAAGAGAGGGGCAGTACCCAGCCCAGCAGCCTGCAGCCCCCTCATCATCCCTTCAGGGATGAAAATCCTTCCATCTACAAAAGAGACCCACTGCTTGACTGTTAGCTGGGTCTTCACTGCCACGGGAGCCTTCCCTCTGGATTGTGTTTAGCCAATAAAAATACAGAACACCCAGTTAAATTTGAATTTCAAGATAAGAAATGTGTCAGTATAATATGTCTCAAATACTGCAGGGGTATACTTATTCTAAAACTTTTTTTGTTATTTCTCTGAAATTCAAATATGACTGGGTGTCCTGTATTTTATCTGGCACCATACCCCACTTGCTGTCTTCCCTGGAGCTAGACCTTTCCATGGGGTGTTTATTCTAGCTTTGTGCTCTCAAGCAGAAATTTGTCCAAATCTGATTCTCCTAGGATTCCTGGTAAAAAGGCAAACACTGCAGCCCTCATCTACTGAATAAAATCTCCAGGGGTGGGGCCCAGAAATACATGTTTCATCAAGTTGTTTCACAAGTAGTGATTCTGATGCACATTTGTATTAGTTATCATTGCTTCTAAACAAATTACCCTAAAACACAGAGGCTGAAAACAATATTTATTGTCTCAGTACAGGTCAGGAATTAGGGACTGATTTAGCCTGGAGTTCTGGCTCATGGTCTTGTGATGTTGCAGTGATTTGGTTCAAGCTGCAATGATTTCAAGACTCCACGGGCGCTTGAGAATCTGCTCCCAAGCATTCAGCACTCACTCACATGGGGGTTAGTCAGCTTCAGGTCCTTGCTAGCTATTAGCTGGAAATATCAATTCCTCACCATATGGGCCATTGGCTTTTCCCAGAGCCAGGGGGCTGAGAGACTGGGAGAGTTGGGTAGGAATCACTGGGGGCCACCTTAGAGGCTACTTGCCACACTATTCAAGTCTGAGAATCACTACTGCAGATCAGTCCTCAACATACTGCAACCAAGACCATATTTTGGAAATGGGAGCCAATGTTTTTTTTTCCCCTGTTTCTATCTCGCCTCCCCATCCATCCCTTGGGGATTTGAGACAATAAAGAAGTAAGAAGAAACAAAGAAGAAAAAAATAGTAAAAAAACGACAATCTTAGGAGAATAGCAAAATGTTAAAATTTAAAATGCCTGCAAATATTGCTTGTGTAGAAGGAAATTATAGGCAAATCCTATGCATATATAGCTGTGTCCTCCTAAAAAATTTTAGCACTCAATGTGGCTCTTGATGAATCTCCTATGAGGCCTCCAGGAAGCATAAGCAGGGTGACCAGCTGTCTCAGTTTGCCCAGGAGTCTCCCATGTCCTGGAAAACCCTTTAATCCCGGCAAAATGAGATCATTGGGCCCCTTCTTAACAAGGAGTCAACAAGAAATTACAACAGCCACTCTGCCTGTATCCATGAACGGAATGGGTCCACCTGGCTGGTGATGAAGTGGAGTGTGGGCTTTGAACTAAAAGCCTACCAATGAGTACCCTCAGCTGTGGGACTAATGCTATCTCATCTGCAGTTAGGGCCACAAAACTGATTGAGTGAAGCTTAAATATAATGGTGCATATGGAAGTGCCTTGTAAACCGAGTGGTGCCTATAGATACTCTTTGCTGCCATTTTGAAAAGAAGGGCCACTCCTAACATGAAAGGTGGGACCAAAAATGTCACCCCTTCATACTTTTGCAACCAAATCTGACATTTTTCTCTTTCAATGAGGCTGGCTGTGCCCACCCTCTGAAAAGATGAACATGGCCCACATCACACACCTTTAATTTTCTTTTTAATTTGCAATTTAATCCCCAATTGACCTACACTCTTCCCTCCAGAAAATGCTAAACTACCGAAAAAGGACAGTCATCCCTATTTTATCCTCAATGACAAGTTTCCCAGAAAATCTGTATGAAGTCTTGACGGAAAAGACATGATTTACTTTTCACAGCTCTGATGGTGTGACTCCCACCTCAGGGAGAACACCTGTCACAGCAGCATTCCTGCACTCCTTCCCTGGCCCTCCTCCATTTCCGTTCCTCAAGGTTTGGGAGATTTTTTGGTTGGTGAGAAAGGCAGAAATTGTGTTAAAGTGCTCACCGCCCCCCTTTTTTTTTCTTCTGCCTTTACTAGTTCTGGGTAGACCTGCACATTTATATGATGCAAAAATCTCTAATTCAAAATAGACAAAGCCATTTTGAACTGACTCTTATTTTTCTTTGCAGTAGGCCAATCAGCAAGAACGGCCATGATTTGCTTTTTGTCCATAGTTCTCCTCTACCCACCCCTGTACCCTGACTGTGAGTCCCAGGCACCCAATAAAGACACTGGGCGGATTATGAGGCAGGAGAAGATGATCTCAGCCTGTTCTGTTCCTGCCATTTTGTAGCCATAGAACCTAGAACCTCTGTGAATCTCAGTGAAAAGAGTCATATTTGACCCTCCTGCAGCATGGGGTGGTTTGCAAGGATCACACCAGATTAATGTAAATGAAAGATCATTTAAAATCTTAGAGTGCCATATAAATATAAAGGTGTTTGATTTTTACTATAGTCCTTTCTTTTGACATGCTTCAGATATCTGGCCAGTTGAGTATTCCTGCAGTATTATTATTTGCATTGTTTACTAGGTGAGACTTTCTACTTACTGACCTTAGCAAGCTTACCTAATAGCTATGATAATCTTAATACACAAAGCTGTTGCCTGTTTTATACTTTTTCACTGACTTCTGTTTTACAGTTTTAAAACTTAAGAGGCTGATTTTTGCCCCTGCACTTTAACCAGTCCCCAAGGTGTGTCTTCTTCCTGACCTTCAAGACAGTGATTTATGCAGAATTTAGCTTTTAGTTTTACACCATTTATGCCTGTTATAAAAAATCTATTTTTGAAGTTAGCAGTTCTACCTCAATGATTTTTTAAAAATGAGCAATGCTTAAGCTAACCTTAAACAAGTACCATAATTAAAGAGAACATTGAAATGTATTTTCCCCACTAGTTCATTAAGTTGCATGCAAGCTTATAGTTATTATATAATTAAAACACTATAACCGTATCAAAGGAAATGGTAGAGGGAAAAAAATGCTCATTTACAACCTTATCAGCCTCATACAACAAGTGAATAGACTGAAAATGAAACACAATAAATTGTTTCATAACAGCATTTTTCTCCTGAAGGAGAAAGGATAGGCGAGTGGGGCTCCAAGCCTCAACCCCGCACCACAGCCCTTTCTCACCTTACCAGGGCCTGTGGGGGGTAGAGGTCCGGGTCAGGGCCATGCTTAAGCTTTCTCAGAAAATTCTTGATGGAACGGGACAAAGACTTTGTGATGGTTAATTTTATGTGTTAACTTCACTGGGCCACAGTGCCCAGATATTTGGTCAAACACTGTTCTGATGTTTCTGTGCGGGTGCTTTGGGATGAGATTAACGTGTAAACTGGAGGACTTTGAGTAAAATAGATTGCCCTCCTTAATGTGGGGTGGCCTCGACAAATCACCTGGAAAGCCTAAATAGAACAAAAGACTGGAAGGCCCCAACTGAGGGTCCCTCAACTTCTCTGCCTTGATTTCCTCATTTGAAAGCACTTTGTGAACACTGCTATATAATGTCTGGTGTTATATTTATTTGTCCTAGTTTCTAAATGAATAGTAATTGCCTATATGTGAGGACTTCATATGTGCCAGGCTTTGTGCCAAACACATTGTTTCATTTAATCCACCCAACAATCCCATGTGATGAATAGTAGCACTGCCCCCATTAAGAAAATGAAGCACAGAGACGTTAAGCCACTTGCTTCAGGTCAACAGCTGGGAATGCAGTAGAGCTGGGACCTATATACCCAGCTCTATCAGACCAAGAGAATATTCTCCCTAATGAGTAGCTCTGTGAACATGGGGAATTATTTAACCACTTTAAGTTCTGATATTCTTGTTGGTACCATGGGGTATCTTGCAAGTCTGTTGTGAGAATTCAGGGAATCACATTTGGGAAGTCATCGTACACAGTGCCTGGTATGCATTCAAAGAGTGAAAACAGAATTCCTACTATAGGCCCTCTATGTGCGACACCACGAGCCCCTTCGCACAGAGGACATCTAATCACATGTGTGAACAGGGGAAGAAGCCAGATTTGCTGGAAATCAATGACCTGTCTGCCACATTTATCAAAATTTTAAGAAATATTCTTCTGAAAAGAGTCAATGAGTTTGAACAAGTGTTTTATGTTGACTTTTAATATGTTAAGTGAATATCTTCTGGAATATATTTATGAGAAGTCTAAACTACTCTAACTCAAATCTTTTTGACAAATCAAACATTCCTGAAAATACTGATGAAATATATCTCATATTTTAAAATATAGCTATGAGATTATTGTGTTAGTTTCTGGCTGCTATAACGAAGTCCACACACTGGGTGGTTTAAACACCATAAGTCATTTTCTCACAGAAATGGAGGTCAGAAGTCTGAGATGAAAGTGTCGGCAGCGTTGCTTTCTTCTGTGGCCTCGCTTCTTGGCTGGAAGATGGCTGCCTTCTCTGGGTCTGCCTGTGTCTGAACCTTCTCTTCTTAAAAGCATACGAGTCATACAAGGTTAGGGGTCCCTCTAATCATCTCATTTTAACTTAATCGCCTCTTGAAAGACCCTATCTCTAAATCCAATCACACTCTGAGATACTGGGGGTTAGGACTTCAACATATGAATTTTGGAGGGACACAATGCAGCCACAACAAATTATATTAACTTTATTCACAATAAAAATATATTCCTATTTGTTGGACATCTTTAGAATCACTGACTATGCATAAAGAATATATTTATATTCACTGACTATATTTGAGAACATTATATGCATGAATATATTCATACAGAGAGTACTCCTTGAAACAAGCTTTTGGTAAACTGGTTATTTTGGTATATTTGGCAAGGTGGCCACATGGTGAATTGATACATCGTCATCTTTCTGAGAATTAACAATGCAGCATATTGAGCCAGAGTTGATGTAAAATCTGTGTGAGCCAAAATCTAATGAGACCTCCCCATCCCTTATCCTCAAGATCATCAGTTACCTGAGAGAGAAAAAGTGCCCAAAGCCATGAGCATCTACTGAAATGGCAGCGGTTAGTTGACAGGTAGCCGGCAAGGGGCATTCTGAGGGAAGGAAGTGGGGGCTTCCAGACCCAGGGAAGGCCAGCTCAGTGGCGTGCACCCCTGGGAGCGTACAGGTCCTGCTACGTGGGGTGAGGACGGGGGAGGAAGAGAAAGATGACCCTAGGAGTAGCTCCTGTTTCCCAACTTTGCATTTCCTTTTCCCTGATCTCCTCCAACCTGGCCACATGGCCATTTCTGTGTCACAGATGCCACTTCCAAGTCACCCCAGCAACAGCCTAAGCTCCCTAATGTCTGGGGCCCAAGTCTTCTTCATTCATTTAACAGTGAAACTCAAGGACACTGATGATGGACCCTTTTCCCCTTCACATTGTCCAAATTTAGCTCCATCTTCCTCCCTGCCTCCTTCCTTCCCAAAGTCCTCCCTAAGAGGTGACCCTCTTCTTTCCTGAATGGATTCACCCACCTGTGCTCTGGATCTCATTCCTCCTCTCCGAGCTCCTGCACACCTCACTGCATCCGTCATCTAACCCCCCAGCAACCTCCCCTTTGTCTTCAGCCGCAATCTCCCCCCTTTCATCCTCTCCGCATTCCTACGCACACCCCCTCTCCTCATTCCCAACAAACTCCCATGAAACATGTTACTACTCTCACTTTCTCTACTTTATTGCCTAACTTTTCATTCACATTACTCATGTTTGTATTCCCTACAGGACCTACACATCGCAAAAGCTCAAGAAAAGGTAGCTGGATTAATTATATTCCTGGATAATGGCATATTCCTCGAGCAGTAAGTGCAAGGATCATGCGGGATGCACAGACTGTTCTTGTTCTCAAGGAGGGGGCCATGGAGTTAGCGAGACAAGATAGAAACATGAAAAAACGTCACTAGAGCCACACAAGACAAACAGAGCCGACTCTGAGGAACGGAGGTCCTGGGAGAGGCCTGGGCGAGGCGAACAGCTTCCTGTTTCCACCCAGCGTTGATGTGGGTGCCGATCGATGGTCACAGTGAGGTGCAAGGACCAAAGGGGAACCCGGTCCATTGTGCCGCAGCTGGCCAAGGGGGAACAGAGGAGTGTGGTATGCCTTCCCAGGCCTCTTGTGTTGAAAAGGGTAGTGTTCTTGGAAGGAGGAAGTGGGCAGTGGACAAACGGCTCCGAGCCGCTCCGCTGCGTAAGGGGCACGCGATGGCCTCTGTGGCTGAGGAATGAAGCTGAACGTGGTCCTGGCTTCCCTGGGAGGTGCGCCTGCAGTTTCTTCAGCTGCAAACCCAGGGATGCTGCTCTGAAGACGGGGAGGGTGCGCAGCAATCTCAGGATGGTTTCTGCACTGCCGTCACTGCGTCCACTGCCACCTGTATTCAGGGCTGCCCCTCCCAGGGGTCCCAGAACTTCCTCTCTGTGCAAAGTTGGCAGCCGAGAGTAAACACAGGGTCCCTGCAGCTGAGCCTCGCCCTGAGGTGCAGCCCTGGGGAGAGCCCTGCCCTATGAGCTGGGCCCTCGGGGTCTTGGCACCCCTGGAAGCCCAGTGTCCATGCCTTAGTCTCCACAGCAGGCTTCCCATGATCTGGGTGGCTTTAAATCGGGCCCTGGGGCCCCCATAAACCAAAGCAGCACTGACAGTCTCCCTGGGAAGACCTGCACCCTTGAACTCCCTCAGGATCAATGAAGTAAGACACAGATGAGGAGATATGGTTACTCTCTCTGGGTATTCTACGAAGACAAAATGAGGGGGAAGACTGATAAAGTCTGGGTCAAGGCCAACTCAGGAAGGAAGAATGCCTGAAGGGGACCTGATCCGCAATTTGTCTCCACTCCCTTCTACGGACCTTCAGCTAAGAACCCTTGCTCATTCAGAGGAATAGATCCACAGACAGCCGCCAGAACAGAGAGCTCGCACTCCTGGAGGATGACTGTTCACTCTCTACTGGAGCACATTAGGCTGGGAAGGGGGAAGGAGAAATTAAGCCTTTTGTCCAGCATAAGCACCAAACACAGTGACTCACATTTCCATCCAGGGTTCAACTTGACATGTGGCTCTCACATCCATTTTCCTGTCTGAACATCCTATGAAGTCTGTGCGTGGACAAAACAAATGTCACCACCACCATCATCCCCACCTTGCAGAAGGAGAAACAAACTCAGACGGAGGGACCTGCCCAAGGATTCATGGCTGGTCAGCAGTAGAGGTAGGAGGGCAGCTTTCACCCTCTGGCTTCCGTCCAGCCCCGGAAGTTTCCACCAAATGTGCTGAGGCAAATCTTTAAACCAGGAGAGGTGACCTGAAGGGCGTCTGCATGGCCACCCTTCTAATCAGAGTCAGTACTTGGCACTGATTGATTGGGAAGCTGGTAGCAAATGCCCTGGGAACTCATGGATGAGTCGGAGTTGTGGGGACTCTCCTATGGTTGGAGAAGAGTTTCTGGGGAGATTTCGTCCTCCTCCCGACCAGGGGAGGCTGAGAACACCAAAGTCCTGGGCTCCCTCTTTACAGAATCGCACCCCCTTGCCAGGGTCCTCATGGAAGGACAGCAGACAATGCCCTTCTTTTTTGCCGCCGAGCAACACATTTTTTCAAGGCTATTTGGCAAGTTATGCCTGTGCTGTAGAGACACTGGTTAAGAAAAATAAAGCTATAGAATCTTTCCAGACTTTTATCAATTAAATTACAAACCTTACAGCCTTCACCCTTCCCTTCTTTCTCTCTCTCTCACACACCATTCTCTCTGTGCACATTTCACAAGTCTGGGCAGAAATCTTTATTTAAATGCAACACTCTGAATTGCTAAGTGGCAGTATTAGCTTGGGTTGTATGCTATACCTGATCATATTAAGATCACATATGGTAGTGCTTATATCTATTCTGACAGTCCTGAGCCCATCCATAGCCCCCTCAACATTTAATCTGGTTTCCTATTGGTTGGTAATTTAATTCTCCTACAACTGCAACCATCAAAGCTGCCTTTAAAATCAACCCAGGACTATTGTAGGAACAGTAAGTGAATGGTTGTTTATGTCTTTCATAAATTAGCCCTTGTGAGAGTCAAATATCATTTCAAAAAATTTGAAATTCATGGTCTTTAGATTTTTTTCTCAGTTTGGTTTCAGGATGCTGTATGGTCACAATATAAGGACCTAAGGTACCCCATGCAAGAAATTACAATTCTTAAAACTACCGTATCAATTTGTTTGGAGTAACATGTGAGAATAAACTGTATGGACAGTTTCAAATCTGGTGATATAAAAAGATGTTAGACTTACTCCAATCTTTCCAAATATCTTGACTTTTCTGGATTGTTGTATCTAAAGTCCAGTAAAATGTGTACTGTATCTATAACATATGCACCCCCAAGGGTCCGCTCCATTCCAGAGCACCCCTCTGCTATATACTAGGTGAGTCTTTATCTTGCACTTCTGAATGGCCCAGCCAGTCTGGGTACCCTCCCTGGCTCTGCCAGCTCTGCCCTGTCCATCCGACAAGCTCTGAAGAGCCCTTCCAGGGACGTCCCTACATGCAGAGGACGCTGCTCCCTGAGGGAACTCCCAGAGGGTGGATGTGGGGCAAGTGTGTTTCTTATACTTACCGCCTCACTTTTTGCCACATGTAGGCTATACCCAGGTGTCTGACTTTCCTGAAAGCTTTATAACTAAAGGGAATTACAATAAAAGAGGTAAAAAATTGAAACTCCAAACTAAATGTGAGCTTGACCCAAGAGAAAAGCAGTAAAGAAGTTTAACCTTAGATGACACCTTTGATTCCTAATCTTGCTTTGCAAATGATTTTCTGATGCAAAGGTGGTGGATTTGTTCTTTTGTTAACACAGGAAAATTAAACCACTCCCACAATGGGTTTTTATTTCACTTCTGCTTTCTGACTAACTTTATGTTTACTTTTGTAGTTTGATGGGTGGTTAAGATTTCCACAGTGTGATCAGCAATGAACACTACTCTAGGAAGCTTGTGAATCAACTACTTAGATGATTAGGTTGATATTATGGACAAAATGAAGACTTAAAAAGCAGATTACTTCCTGGGATAAGCAGTGGTTAAAAAGGATCTTAAGAAAGGAGTAGGGTTTGAGGAGCAGAAAGGTCGAAGGCTCTACCCGTCAGGATCTGCTCCACTGCAGCGAATAGAAGCCCAATCCCAAACCAGCAGAACAAAGTTACCTATGCTATGTTAACTGGAGTTTAGGGGTACAGCTAGCTTTGGGCATGACTGGTTTCAGAAGCTCAAACTCAACCATCAGGACAATGTCCCAATTTCTCTTTGCTTCTTAACTCTGCTTTCCTCTGTGTTTTTATTCTTGAGCAGCTCAAGGCTTATTTTATCCTTACCATTAGCTACCCCAGAAAAGAGGAAGTACCTTTCATCCAGGAGTCTGTGGGGTAGCCTGGGTGATACCAACCCTACACTGTGGCTGAGGACATGAGGCAGTTTGGCTGGGCTTGATGAGGAGGCAGGCAGAGGTCGTGCAATGGATTCTTAGGAATCTGGTCTTTATCAGATGGGTGGGAGAAGGTCTGATGGAGGACAGAAGTCATAGCCACAACTGTCTGCTACATGAAAGGATAATGAGCAAAGACAGAAGCAGAAAAACAAAACATATGTGTATCAGAAAAGTCCAGTTTGGTAGCACAGCAAGAGGGAAGCAAGAGGAGATACACTGAGGAGCTATTGAATGACCAGGGTGGGAGTTTCTACTACTTAACTTGACAGGCCGTGGGGAGGTTTTTGAGCAGGATGACGAAGAGTCTGGAACTCCAAGTTAGGACAGTGCTTTGTCACCATTGTTTG
This sequence comes from Smutsia gigantea, assembly GCA_032199065.1. Taxonomy (NCBI): domain Eukaryota; kingdom Metazoa; phylum Chordata; class Mammalia; order Pholidota; family Manidae; genus Smutsia; species Smutsia gigantea. The sequence continues at coordinate 42,217 of JAVSCE010000580.1, read as the reverse complement.
CACAGAATTTATGCAGAGACATAAGAGGAGAGACTCACAAGAGCATAAATTAGAGGTAATGAGGCCCAGTCGGAGGCGATGTCAGTAGAAACAGAAAGGGGAGTTAGTCCTTCCAATGTGATACACTGATTCTACATAGAGGTAGAAGGAGTTAACGATGGTGACAGAATGATGTCACCATTAGTAAAACTATAAAGTGAGGCAGAAGAGTCTGTTTGGCAGAAATTTTGCTCAGAAATAGATACACTGCTAAAAGGAGAGAAAGACAAGGCAGGCAGCTGAAGAGGTGAGGCCAGAGCTTAAGAGAGAGGTCAGAGAAGGGGAATCTACCAGAAGCTTGTAGTTGGTCTCATGAGACTGCAGGATCTATGAAGCTGAGTACATACAGGTGAGCAGTCAAAGGAGAGAACTTTGGGGAACTGTGAGGTAGGCAACAGAGAAGGAAAAGGAACTCAGGATGATGGCTGAGGAGGAGCAACTGGACACTGGGCAGACGGAGAAAGCCGAACCCTCAAAAGACAAATAGGAGGGGAGTTCCATTCCCAAAGAGAAAATGAATTAGATCTCCATGTTCAACACCAACATTTCCAGTGTTGGCTTGGTATTCTCAGGTGAGCTCACATCACAAACTAAGTCCAATGAGCAGCATTGAGGCTAAAGACTTGCAGCCTTCTGAGAATCAGTTGTTTCTAACCTGCTTTATGTAGTATTAATTCAAGACCTGAGTTTCTTATCATTAGTAACATTTTTTGGGGGGGTCCTCTCTCATTTTTCTGGAATAAGGACCAAGTATTAAGTTAAGTGTACAAGCACTGCTGTGCGGTAGACAACTAAACTGCTGACTGCAAGGCAGCATCACTATGATTTGGGGGCAGATGCACAAAATCTGAACTTGGCTCTTGAAAAGCTAGTTGGAGGTCTCTGTATGAAGTACACAAGTGGGAGGTATATGATCATCAACATATTTAAGTTTGAAGCCAAAAAAAGACATTTTCAAGATTTCTCCTTCATTCCAATTATTCCTTGAATTTTGGTAATTCCCAGGGTCTTATCTTCGATGTGTTTTCAATGTATACATTAAGGGTGATCAGTACGATCTCATCTTTGACTACCTACATTCTCCTCTGCCCCCAAACCTATATATTTAGCTGCTTATTACCTCATACCTCACAGGGCTGTAGTGTGTGGCTATTCAGGCTGTTCTGCAGTGTGTCACAGAAAGGGGACACTATTAACATTGTAGACATCATTATTGTTTTCAAGTTAATGCAGAAATTAAAACTATTACAAAGTTGTACAATTTGTATACATGGCAATCTTCTATCAGATGGTAATAAAATCTCTCACTCTAATAAAAGGAGTGTATTATATTTTCCCAACAGAACGTATTTTAAAGAAAAGGGACCCTTTCTGATGTTCACAAGGGCACATCATGTGTACTGTGGAGGCCTGAATCCACCAGGACGCTCCACGTGCATCTACATGACTATTTCCTGTTCAGTCTAGGTCCATAACAGCCCTCAAATCCATCCTCCTTGTCCTTTCTACTGCTACTCCCTGACTGCAGACCCCCATCCCAATATATTTTGTGTAGGCCATTGTTAATGCTTCCTGACCTCTGTCTCATGTTTTGCCCCACTCCAGTCCACTCTCCAGACTGCTGTCAGAATGATCTAAAATGACACAGTGATTTCCCTATTCAATATCCTCTCATTGCCTACAGAATCAACTTACACTCCCGAATATGGCATACCAGACTCTCCATGTCCTTCCCTTGCCCTCTGGCCAACCAGTCATTAGCTACATACACCCTCTATTCCAGTAACACCAAAACCACTGTGTCTGATGCAGCTGCAGGTGCTCGTCTGGAACCTGACAGATTATCCAATGGGTTCAAATCATCCTTCAAAAATCAACTCAACGGTCCCCTCATGAAATCTTCCCTGATCAACCCGGGAAGAGTTAACCATAATTTCCTCTGTGCAGCCGCTGTAGCTAATTTATACCTTTATTGCTGCACTTCTTCCAGAGTTGCAATTACTTTTGCATGCCTATCATATTATGGATGAGTAAGCAGTTTAAGGGTATGGACCGCATTTTATCAATTTATTTGCCCCTGGTACCTAACAGAGAACCAATACGTTTCCAGGACACCTAGCATAGTGCCTTTTTGTTGGCAGAATTGGAAGAGTAAATAAATGTGTCTAATGTTTCAGAGAAATCATGGAGGGTATATTTGATAATGGGAGATGGGAAGAGAAATTTAAATGTATTGAGAATCTTTTCCATCAGATGTTGTTCTAGGCACTTTCTGTATGGGACCTTTACTTTTTAAGTGGAAAAACTTAAAACAGCAACAAGCCATATTTCATTTACTGCCCCCTTTACAGTATTTTGAGGAGTCTCCAAGAACACCTCTGCTAAGTTCTGCTCTTGCCCTCTGAGGCCTCTGCCAGTCTGCTGTGTTGGGACCTTTGTGGTTTCAAAGGGGGATATTTCTGTGTTTTTGTTTTGTTTTGTTTTGCTTTGGTATTACATCCTCTGGGGAATTACCAAACCAGTATTGCCTTAGATCTTATTAACGTCTTACAGGATTTTTTTGGTAAGAGCAACCTCTTTCTTCTCCTCTGTCACTTCTTAGTGCCTTCCTGTGATGAAGGTGGAGTCTAAAAAGGAGGTGAAGAAGTCGGAGTGTGACATAAAAGTAAATGGTTGGCACACTCCCAACTTTGGAATCCCTCCTTGTTGGCAATTGAGACTTTTGCTTATTTTCCCTGGACCACATTATATGCCTTATGCCTTCCTTTGCACCTCTTGTTTAGGAGAGCTTACCAGTCTGAATTCTCGGAGCGAGCAGTTGAGGCTTATCCTGGGAGATGCCTTTCTTCCTTACCCTGTCCCCATGTAATATCTAGTTTAACCATCACTACAGTGTTATCCAGTAAATAGCATTCATATTTTACAGAAAGGGACACTAACTTTCAGAGAGGTTAACTTGCCCAAGGACATACAGCTAGACTCGGTGGTAATCAAGTGAACAATTTTCTTCTGAAGTAAAAAACTATGTTCAAGGTGGATGCATAAAGGGAAGGTGACTGGATTTAAAACTCAACTGGGGCTGTCTTCCAGAGCTAGCTGGGAATTCTGTTGCTAGCAGCCATACTAAGCCTCTACTGTTCTCTCCTCTTCCTTGGAATCTCAGGTTAACAATCAGACACTTACTTCACACAGAGAGTAACAGACCAAATAGGAGTGTCAGATATATGCTTCAGGGTGAAAAAAGAGTTTTGAACAAAAGAATTAAAAAAAAAATCCTTGTGACAGATTCAGAAAGAAGACAGCTATTTTAAAAGCACATTATTGTATCTACATTCATAAATGTCACTGAAATCAGAAGATATTCTCTGGTTAAACATATATTATTTGTGGGAGTATAAAACTTGTTTTTCCTGTTTTTAAGTTTCAAGAAACCAGGCCTATGTTCAATATAAATTATACGTCATGCGATTATTCTTTACACTCATGCAAATGTAAAGCTTCTCATCTAAGTTTTGAATAAAGCATGCTATTTATATTTGAAGAACCCCAATATGCAGCTGTACTGTACATGCCGTACAAGCAGGCTTCAGGATACATTCCTAAAAGAACAAAGTCAAGTACTGAATGTAGATACGTGGGATTGTTTGTATTGTATACAGAAAACTGCCAGTGATTTACCAAAGCAATGATGAGCCAATATGTGGACCTGGAACTTAGACTGTTAATGACTGGATTTCAGTAGGTAAACAAATCAGAATAAAACTTTTAAAGAATTACCGAAGAGTGTTGAAAAGCAGTGACCCATCAAGGACTTAACAGACTGCTGGTGATACTTCATTAGAACTAACAACATGAAGGAAATCTGCTAATTACTCAAACATTTAAGCCTACAAGAACTGTATCTTCAACAGCTTTAACTTTGTTTTACAAGGAAGAAATACTGTGTTTAACCTTGTGAATATTAAGAAGCGTGAACTTATTCTTCATCAAATTAAGTATAGTAAGCATTTCTAAAAATTAAAATCAGCTATTTAGTGTTATGATAAGTTTTTTCCATCAATTGTAAACAAAAAAGGTCTTGAAAGTTTAACATAAGGCAGCTAAGCACATGTGCCACTTTATACTGGCTATGGAGTGGCAGATACAACCAAGGCTCTGACTCTCATTCCTGTCTACTGGTACAGACATGGTCAGACAGCCTGAGGGATTAGGTAAACTAAGCTCCTGCATCCCACCATATAAATTATATGGTAAAAGATAATTTGCCCATGAGGCAACTACTACAGAAGTATTTTAGAGTTAATACATCTACACTCTGAAAACAGTTATGCAGATACATCAAGTCCCAGATTTCAGAAAAATGACAATGCTGCTGTGTTTTAATTACCTGCTACCTAACTGGTCTCAGTTTAACAGAGATAAGACCTGTAGAAGAATTATTTACTATGGGTCCAGGGAGCTCGAATATTTATCTTGGAGCTCCAGCCAGCAAGCCTAGGCTCCCTTATTTAGAAATGAGGATTTACTGTTTCTTCTGGCCTTTCAATGCCCTTGCTTTAGAATCATAAAAATGAAGAGCAAAGATTTTTCTTCTGTCATATTTTTTTCTTTTTAAAATTGCTTATTTGTTCAAATAGCAATACTGTGGATCATTGCTCTCCATCTCCTCCCACCCCAGGTACCATTCCCATCATGAGGGAATGATGTTTACATGGGTCCAATGCTCTCAAAAAGCGCAGATTTCACACTGCAACAAGATACAAATCAACTTACATTATAACCATTTTTCCCAGTCCCTGTGTAAAGTAATTCCATCCCTACAATAATCACATTTACTGAACACTTACTATGTGCCAGGTATCTAAGTGCATTACATCTTTAAATTGATTTAATCCCCAAGGCAAACTCTGAAGTGTATTACTATGATCTTCACTTTACATATGATGGAACAGGCACACAGGTTTACCTTCCTCAAGGTTACACAGTCAGTCAATGGCAGAACTGGGATTCAAAGGTAGGTAATCTGGTCTCAGGGCCCTTGACATACTGTTTTCAGAATGCACATGAGAAAAAATTATGTTAAAAAATTCATTATGAAACATTATGAAAACATTGTGAAAAAAATTATGGAGATAATTTGCTCTAACATATTTAAGGCATTATTTGAAAACAATCTTTTGTTATTGAAATGCATCTCACATTGATGGACTTACTAGATCCTCACAGAACTCCAGTAATACCTAAGAACCTAAGACAATGTCTTAAATGACTCCAAATACTCAACTGGTGAAAATGGCTTGAAAACTTACTGCTTTCCTACCCAAAATTATGTAAAGTGAAAACTTTGCTTTTCCATTAATTTTCAGTAAAATTTTATTGCCACAGTTTTTTTCTGCATTTTTATTAGCCTGAAGGTCCTTAAATTGATTTAATCCCCAAGGCAAACTCTGAGGTATGACAACTGATTACTGTATTTTATAATGTCACCAACAAATCAAAAATTCAAACCTTGAAGTTCCTAGATGAAAAAGAAAAACTGAAAGTCAAATAGCTGGCCTAAGCTTACAGAACTGTGGTAAAGCCAGACACAGCTTCAGTTTTTTGATGGAAAAGCTACTTACTACTCTAGTGAGTAAGGTACACTGGTTTGAAGATCTAATTAAAATTAATTAGAAGTTTCAAGTACCTCAGATGTAAAATCATCCATTATGTAAGAGGTACTTTCTTTTTTTTTTTTGAGCTCTTTGTATATTTTGAATGTCAACCCCTTATTGGATATGAGGTACTTTCAAGGTGAATTTAATTTTCAGTACCTGAACTAATTTAGCCTCTTAAATGTCTGCCTTTTTCTCACAGAATGTATCAACAGCAGAGAAATAGTTTATGAATTGTAATTTATATAGCTTTATGAATGACATTAAAAAATTCAAAAGGTGTATCAGAATGCAATGGATAGAAAGATACATCAAATACAATTTTATAAAAAAACGGTCTGAGTGTTTGTGTCCCCCTGAAGTTCATATATTGAATCCTGCTACCCTAATGTGGTGGTGTTTGGAAGTGGGGCACTTGAGAGGTGAGTCAATCATGAGGACGAAGCTATCATAAATGTGAGGTTACAGTGAGAAAACAGCTGACTTTGAGGAAGCAGGCGTCTTGATCTTGGACTTCCCACCCTCTAGAATTGTAATAGTCTGTTGTTTATAAGCCACCCAATCTATGGTATATTGTTACAGCAGCCCAAACAGACTAAACCAACTGTTATATTCTGAAGCAATTCATGACAGGTAGCTTTATTCTTCAAAATGTAATTTAGTTCACCTTTAAAATACATGATTCCATTTCAAAATACCGTTTTAAAAACGTCCTCTCTATAAATGGTTTAAAGTCAAGCAATGCCATCTACAGGGAACCTTCAGAACAACAGTCATATGTCTATGACCCACACTATTCTTTAAATGAATACAGTATTGATATTCTGAGTTAATACTGTATTTGGCATCATTTAACAAGGGCATTCTCAAGGAGAAGGCTTAAAAATTTAAAATACATGCTGCATAAAAAAATCCCACCAACAATTATTCTGGATTATTAATATTTCTTGAAATAATTAAAAATAACCCAACTTCACCAAATATATGATCCATAGGCCCTTCGTTATGAACTATATAGCAAGTTAAGCTTCAAAGCTATGCAACCTCAAATACCTTTAAAGTTATAACTGATATACAAAGGAGTCTCACATCATTGGAGACTAACGTGTAACAATTTTTCCAGCTATTGAATTCGCCTTTCCTTTTGAGTAGTGTCACCTATACCTTCTCAGCCCAATTCTATAAAACAGTCAAGTTTCTGTCCTGTTGATTTTGAAACCTCTTACAACACATTAGATTCCACATTGTATTCAAAGCTCTTTCCCTCCCTGTGTAGTTACAGGCCCATTCTGATCACAATTTGTTTTTATTTCTCCTCCCTTTGCTCTCTTCCCCTTGATACATAGATGTTAGAAGTTTCCTAACTGCAATGGTACTCAATTTAGGTTAAACATTAAAACCATGAGGAGCCCTTGAACAAAAACGCCATGCTTCTGATTTAATTGGAACTGGGACAGGGTCTGAATATGGCTTTCATTTGCTTTTAATTTTCTAGGCAACCCTATGTGCAGCCTAGTCTGAGAAACACCACCTTACAGTGGGGACTGATTGGCTGTAATTATATTTTTGTAAGTGGCCTATGGGTTTCATTGTGCAGAGGCAATGCCCCCACTTCCCTGGAGGACCAGAGGCTTGTTCTTGAGCAGTTGCCCTGAAACTGGCAGTCTCTTAGGATTTGAGAATTGACCATATTCTGGTTGGCCCTCAGCTCGTGGCATCACACCTCGCTCATCTTTTTGTTCCTGCCTTTTAACCTCCTCATGCTGCTGCAGAAGTCCTCTAGCCCCCAACTCTTAGGCTGTATTAACTCTTAGGCTAGCAGGATCCATCTTCAATACCTCTGTCTGACACTCCACAGCTCTCCAATTCCATTTCCATGCTCTGGAATAAAACAACAGATGTATGTACGTCTTTGCTGGATAAATACAAATTCACCTAGGTAGAAAAAATGCTGGTCTTCCCTTCTTGGAATCATGGAATTATCCCCTCAGGCCTCCCTACTGTGTTTTCTGAGTGCATATGCACCCTTTTCCCTCCCTCATGAGAGCCCAAAGAACTAAATCCCATTCCCCAACACTCCCACTCTGCACTCCTCCAAATGGAAACCTCGCCCAGATTTCCCTGGCAGTCTGTGGAATGGTAGTGACAGGACATGTAATATGAACCGGCATCCCTCAGTAAGCCCTGCAGTGCTCGCTGGTCCTAACCACCTGTGGTTGTCTGATCTTCAAATGTAGGGGCCTTTGAACGTTCAGTTTGTCCTTATTCCAGAATAGGAAAAAAAATCCCACTTGACTCTGTTACAAATATGTTAACTCTACAGTCACTAATGTCAGTTCCCCAGAAAAAGATGATGAATGTATGCAAGCAACTTCTTCAAGGAAGTGGTAAGTAAGGGGTGGGCCTAGGACAGGGAAGGGGAGGAAGCACACACAAACAAGGGTATGATTTTGGTGAAGTTGCACAGGGGTAGACCTCAGCCTGACCCCCCCCAGGAATTTCTGGAGTGTAAGATGCAACTACCTGGCCAAGGTAGGAGCTGGGCTTTCATACAGGAATGTCAAAAGGCACTTCAGGCCAAAGACCCATAGGTACTGTATATTAGAAGTACAGTGAAAAGGGAAAGAGAGTGAAAAGGGATCTGAGGGATATGGGTGGACTACCACAGCTGGTCAATGTCAAACTTTTTTACAAGTTTCATTTTACAGAACATGCTAGAAATTGGTTGTTTGTCCTAAGATTTCACTAATAATAGTTGGTGCTACCTCTAACAAAGTATTATATATCTAGGTTACATTAACTGCTTAATGAAATGCTAAAGGCAGTGTGAACAAGTATTTTGAAAAAGAACAGCAAAACTAAAGATCGAAGGAAGCCTGAAGGAAAGAATGGTTCTTTTGACTTTGATACTTGATTTCTCTATATAGGGCTGCTTTTGCTCTTTCTGGAAAGCAGTCACCTACATTATACGTTATCTCTGAAATATTCACAAAGTCCTAATAAGATCTCAAAAACAATGTTTAACACATAAAATGTGCTACGTAGCACCAATGCCTGTAAATATGAGAATTCCATCCAGTTACTATTACTCTTTGGAACTGGTGTGACTAAAGTACTTGACAGATCACTGTGAGCGTTATGATTATCACGATAACATAAAACAGCAACGACGCAGAATCACAGCAATTTGGTAAATGTATACAGAAACTACATTTGTAGTTACTTAATAATCTTTCTGTTTCATGTAAACAAGTTAATGCCAGTGATTTTAGAAACATTTTCCTGGAGGATATATATGAGGAAAAAAGTACATGAGCCTAAAACTGGGTCTTTTATTCTCCATTCTTAAGTGCTAAATTTTGTAAAGAGACTGTTCCCCCTCCCAATCTCCTGACTTCTTACTTTCATTCCTACCAACTCACTAGTTTAATTTACTAACTCACTTAGACATGGTGAAGAAAAATAATAATACTTTGGCAGATGTGAGTATACAAAACAGTATTTTTAGGTTTTTTATTAAGTAAAAGAACATTTAAGTTATTAGGTTGTTTTACAATTAATGAATTGGAAGATATGTATGATAAAAACCATTGCATAATTATGTTAAAATGAAAACCTTTTAAATTTACCTATCTTGAAGACAAACTATAATTTACTGGTTTGATGTTAAACATTATTATATAGTACTAGATATCTCCCTCTAGATATTAGAGCGATTTATCTGTAATTCCCAGAAAATACACCAAGTTAACCATGCTGCTTCACTGTTTTTATAGTGAATACCTGTTTTTATTGGAGGAGTGGCTGATACACATGTTTCTTTTAAGAAGAACTTGATGCTGACTTAAACTAAATTGGATTTCAGGCCCATTGGAAGGCAGGCAGGCAGTCAATCAGTTTTCAAGTTGCAGGTGGCCCGTGGTAGTTGTCATTTACATATCGGATCTCTAAGGACATGCTGGAAAATCTGTGAATACAATCTTCCCATGCTGTATTCATATGCTCCATTTACGTATTTAGCTTACCTAGATTGTTAGAGGCTTGGGTGAGATGACTAAAGATTTCATGATGGAAATTTCTGTAAGAAAAAAAATGGTAACTTTAAAGTTTCACTCTTTATCACAAATTAAGTATTTACTGAGTACTTAATACTAGGTAATATGCCTAGTAATGGCTAAATGCCATTTAAATGAACAACCATGCATAACAGTTAGAGGTAGTTCTTTACTGATGCCTAAAGCACAAAGAAAAAAGATACACTAGACATCATAAAAATTAAAAACCTTTGTGATTCAAAGGACATACTACCAAAAAAAAAAGAAAAGACAATGAACAGAATGGGACAAAGTATTTGGAAGTCATGTATCTGGTAAGGGTCTACTATCCAGAATATATAAAAAACTCTTACAAATCAACAGTAAAAAGACAACATAATTTAAAAACAGGCAAAGTATTTCTGTATAGATACACAAATGGCCAATAAGTATATGAAAAGATATTCAATATCACTAGTCATTAGGGAAATGAAAATAAAAACCACAATGAGATACCACTTCACACCTAAGGTGGCTATTATCAAAAAGATGGACGATGGCAAGTGTTGGAAAGGACATGGAGAAATTGAAACTCTTAGCCATTGCTGGCAGGAATGTAAAATGGTATAGTAGCTTTGGCATACAGTTTGGCAATTCCTCAAAAAGTTATACCCAGAGTTCCCATATGACCTAAACTCTACTTTAGGTATATACCCAAGAGATGTGAAAACATATCACACAAAAATATTCACATGAATCTTCACGGTAGCATTATTCATTATAGTAAAAAGTAAAAACAACTGAAATGCCCATCAACTGATTAATGGATGGACAAAGAGTATTATTCAAATACAGAAGGAGTAATGTGCTGATGCATGCTACAACATGAACCTTGAAAACACTGCTGAATGAAAGCCAGACATAGGAAGCTACATAGTGTGTAATTCCATTCATATGAAATATTCAGAATAGACCACTCCAGAGAGAACTAGATTGGTGGCTGCCAGGGGTTGTGGGAAGCAGCAATAGGAATTGACTGCTAATGGGTATGGGATTTCTTTTTGGGGTGATGAAAATGTTTAAAAGCAGAGAGTGGTGATGGTTGTGTAACTTGGTGAATATACTAAAAACCACATAATTGTAAACTTTAAAGGGTGAATTTTATGGTATGTGAATATCAATTAAAAAAAATAAATAAATCTTACAAAAAAAAGTCCTAATTGCTAGGAAACATAAAGTCTTTATATTTCAAAAAGAATTCTACTTTTAAAACTATGTAACAGCTTCAGCTAAAACTGGATCCCTTAAGGCATAAAACAATTTTTATTTATCTTTTTATCTCTGGCACCATGCCAAAAAAATTTAGTTAATCTAAATTAGTAATCCCACCACTCATCTTTCCTTAGAGTCCTAAAACCTAGTCTTATCCCAAATACATAAATTATTTGTTTTTGGCTAGAATTTACATAATCAGAGAACTTCATCATGAGCAAATTCAATCAAAGCAAAGAATATAGACACAAGTGGGGCTTGTTAAATTTAGCATCCGTAATTCCTAAAACTGAGTATGTCCTCCATGCCTTATACCAGTCACACACACAAAAGGTGCTGGGATACAAAAATGGATGACATATAATTTTTTGCTCCTACAGGCTCAAACCCTAGGCATCACAGGGGCAACCTGCATAAAATTTAATTGTTATTAACAGATAAAGGAAGCAACCAAAAGGGAATGTACATAAATTCTATTTAACTGACTGCATTTTTCTTCACTGGCCAGATCTGCCTTGTTCTAGTTTACTTTGCTGTTAAAAAAAATCTGAATGGTTGGGGAATGTTCAGAAAGGTTGGAAAAGGCATTTTAAAATCTCTAAGTGATAACAGAAACATAAATAGCTGAGTTATTTGTCTGAGGTAATGCCCAATTATAAAGCTATATAACTGATAACTGAAGAGGACATTTGCAAAATAAGCCTGCTTTATTTCAGAGGAAGAACCCAAGACCAAACAGATAAAGTGATCTTAACACTGAGAATTAGCACCTGAGTCTAGGCAATCATCATACCTGTTTCTCCACAAGAAAATCAACATCTACACCACACATTAGCTTAGAAACAGTGCCTAGCTAATGAAATCTCAGGATGAAGAGTTGGGTAGGTATTTACCGATTTTTTCTTTTTGATGTATAAAATATGAATATCTTCGCTTCGATATTCTTCATCATGCTTTTCCAAAGGAATTTTTTCAAAGTCAAAGTCTAATTGAAGGAGCTATAAATTGAAAAGAGAGATATATCTTCAAATTCAATTAATATGACCTGTCTTGTGGTGACAGAAATCTGAATGATGGAGTAGTACAGACTGGAAAGGGGCACAGGAGGCCTTCGGAGGTCCTAAAAATGTTATTTATCTTTATGTTGGGTAGCGAGTGGTTACTTGGGTGTCTACACATGAAAAATTGAGCTGAGCACTGATATGTGTGTATTTTACATAAATTATAACTCAACTGTAGCTATTTAACAATACAAAAATTTCAATTATAGTTTCAAAAGTTCAGTAACATTCTTCATATGCAAGAAAAACGTAAAAAAACATTTTAGTGTACGTTTGAGGCAGTGTCATATATTTGCTTTCTCATTTAATCAATGTAGTTTTTGGTAGTTTTGTAGTATTATCAGTGGATACATTTCAGGGCTTTATATATGTGAGGAGTCACTTGTAATGTGATGGACTTTTGAACATAAAAAGGGTTTAGTTGACCACTGGGGGAAGATGAGTGAAGGATACATTGGATACTATGTGCTACTTTTGAAACTTCTTTTGAGTTTTTATTTCAAAATAAAAGGTTAAAAAAAAAACCCTGAAAATAGTTATCTTGGTCTAACTTTCATCAAAATGTAGAGGAAAACACAGATGTAAAACCTATCACAAATCATGTCTGTATGATATATTCTCCAACAGTAATATATACATCATTAATATATTCCCCAAAGCTATCATGTTTAATGAAAAAATGTTTTCAGAAAAGACAAAGGTGTCACCATTAACAACTTTGTTTTTCTGTAGCTAGTAGATCAAATAAAGAGGGGGGAGTTTAGTAGAAAGGTGGGCTATAAAGGATCCTATCCTGTGTTCATACAGGCAGAATGTTTTCCCCACTCAGTTACCATAATATACTTGAATACAGTTACACAGAGCCTCCCTGAAGGGTAATCACTACAGTACTCACCTCAAAATATTTTTTCTCAATTTCTGGATTTTTTCCCATTGTTCGTTGTTCATAACAACATATAATACAAGTCTCAAATCCACTAAGATCTTTTAGGGTTTTCAATAATGGCTCCAAAGACTGTTCAAAAAGGAATACAATATTTATGACTTTTTAAAATTTTGTATTCTTACTGTAAAAGGGAGTAGGGGAAATGGGAAGGGGTAATTATTACTCCCCTCCAATTTATCCATCTTTGAATCAATCCAACAAAATACATGTAATTACAGCTTATTAACTAATGACTGGCAAACTCCTCAACAAAACACTGTTTTGACTTCAGTTTCCAGAGAAAGGATTCAAGTGACTGCACTTCAGATCCCCACAGGAAAACAAATGAAACTGATTTCACTCTTAAAATTTTTATTTAATCTAATTTACTTGGGATTTAAACAATCAGCAATTCATCTACAAAAGCAAGTCTGACACTAAGCTGAACATAAACTGGCTCAATGATCATTATTTTAAAAATGAGTGATGCCCACAATGCTATCTATACAAACTTATATATTAAAAAAAAATCATTCTGAGTCAATCCTTCCACAGAACAATGAACTTTTTACAATGCAACTCAATTCTCAATGTCATGGTTAATATGTTCACTAGGAACATTTAAGTAAAAAAATGTAATTTTAGGTTTTCATAACAGATCCGAATGCCAAAATCCTTTAAAAATTTTACAGAAACCTCTAGTAAAATGCACATAACACTTTCTCAACAGGCTTCACAAGCCTATATGTTAATCATGAGTGTATATGTATATACGTAGTCCCCGGTAGCTTTTATTTTCACTTCACTGTGTTATCAACTATAGGACAAATATCCCGTATTCAGAGATGTTAAAATGTAAAAAAACGTGTGCTTTGGAACCCACGAAATACAGTACATCTTGTAAAGAGACCTCACTCACTGCATACTTACCTCTTCATAGTATATGCAGTCAGCCATCAGTATGTAGTCTGGCGGAGAAGTAAAGTCCTCTATTTCTTCCCCCCTTAAAAATTTCAATCAAATATTTTATCTGTTGCTTTAATAACTTAAAATATTTTTTATCAACAAGACCCATAAAGTCCCCTTCGTATTATACATGCTTTTAGTGAAACAAAATTTAAAGCAAAATACAAATCATTATCTTAAAACAAGCTTAAAGGCCATACAAACCATTTCAGTACCTTGGCTTGAACAGAACCAGTGACAAGATGCTTGTTCATATTAATATTCATCTTCAGCAAGTCTTGTAATTCCTCAAGATCGGTGACTACAACATCTGCCCTATAAAATAACATCAACTGAAGTGTAGGCACAAGGGTTGGAAGCCTGTGATCCAGGTTTCTCGAACAAAGCGGCGCCCATTCCCGCCAGCTCTTACCCGAGGGTAGCAGCCATAAGCCCCACGGCCCCGGTACCGGAGCCCAGCTCCAGCACCGACCGCCGGCACAGAATGTGGGTCCCATCGCCGGAAAACCCGGGCGTTTCCAGGTATTTAGAAAGCACAATAGCAGCGTCCCAAACAACACAGCCTACGCCTCCGGAGCCATACTGTTGCAGTCGTAATACTGTGCCATCTCGCTTCTCCAAAACTCGCACAAAGTTCCGCAGAGGGTCCTCCACGGAGGACTCCGGGGTTGTCGCCATCGCTGCCCGGCCACAGGATGCGGCGCAAGCAATGACGTCACAACCAAGCGCACCGCCCTGCGGCCCCGCCTGCGGGGGGCCTGGCACCTCCCAGTGGCGGGGTTGGCGCCCGGCGCATGCGTGATGGCACAAAGCCCAGAAGGCAGCGTTACCTGGGCGTAGCCAGGAGCAGGGCCACCGGATTCCGCTAAACGCTGGACCTACACGCTCCTCTAAATTAAGTCTCATTTAACGAACAGGCAGTTTTTAAGTCACTCTTCCACAGAGAACTAACATTATGATTTATCCTTTAAAAGACAAAGCCATCCTCCTTACCTGGTTGTAGAGATCGCTTGACACAGTAATTAGCCTTAAATTCAGGCAGCTTCCAAGATCCTACCAAGGATATAATCCTCCTTATCAAATTTCCTGGCATGTTCCTAATTTTTCACCCGGATTTATAAAAGCAGTTGCTGGAAGCTTGATAATTGCGTTTAACTGAAGACAAAGTCATGCCTCAGATTTACATTAAATTCTTTGGGATTATGTAATTTGCACAAAATACTTAAAATAATGTGTATGTATATATATTTCTACATAACAATCTCCTCCCTTCCCTTGTTCTTTACAATGAACACACGTATTTTAAAAGTCTTTTAAAAATTAAGACTGGGGTGATTTATTAATCTTGTTAAGAACTCTGATACAAAGCACAGTAAAAGGCCACAGACCAGTAAATAGGTAACGTGGCTTTTGGCTTCTTTACAATTGCTGCTACAGCACTATCAACAAAACACTTTTCATCAATTTCAATGAAGGAGTCCAAATGGCTAATTAAAGTTTTACTTCTCTGATTAAAAAGTTTAATAGAGCTTTAAGTATTCGCTGGTTTAAATATTACCAATTTAAAAATATATTTTAAAAATTTTTTAGTTAACACAAGATTTATAGAGAAAGTTACTAGGTTTTGAAGGCAAGGTAGTTGGTTCCTATGCCATAAGAAACTTTTCCTCTTAATTTCTTCATTAGTAAATAAAGTAGCAGATTGTATTATAGGCCTCAAGTCACTTATATCTCTATAGGTTATTAGCAGTTATCTTTAAATATACAATATAAACAAAACTGTACATACATGGCATATTAACTTTGTTTTCCAAGACAATAGTCAACTCATTAGCTAAAGACACCTAGTCTGCAAAAAAAAAAAAAGGCACATCTGAATGAGATACATGCCCTTTTTCCCTCTTATGATTAGGTTAGGTAGTCTTTGTTTACATTTTGACAAACAGTGCATTCTATTATTTTCATTCTATTTTTCATTTGTCTTCAGCAGCAAATTCTGAAATTTAAGACATAGCATTAAAGAGTTTAAGAACAATGGGTGTTATTCATAATTTTAAATGTAAAAACTAAAAGTGAAAACTAAAAGATGGTCAAATAGGTTTAAAAATTCCTAACACCATACACCCCTTAATTGAGTAAATTCATTGCCTTAAAAAGGTATCTACTACTCAAATTTTTAAAATTCCACAATGCACTATCCCTTTTCTGTGCAATCAATGTCACTTTAAACCATTATTTTAGGAGATTCTACAGTGCAAATATAAATTCTTTATACTGGCCTTTTGGCAGCACTGAGGATCCAAGACAAAGCAATGCTACTGATCACCTGAGGAGAACAGTAAAGGACTTTTGTATTTTTATTTTCCAATTTTTAAAAGCTTATTTGATCAGTAGCATTTTTATAAGAGCATTATTTGTAAAAAGTACTAAAATATTATGCTTTTTGAATAAATTAAAAAAAAAAACCTTTACAAATTCCATTCCAGTGTCAATGACTACATAATGGCTAAGGTCATTGAGGAGTTTCTGCATTTTCCAGCAAAGGCAGTCTATATGATGGGGGGTGCGAAAGCTCCCGTTTGTAAGTCTTTGGTGGCAGTTTTGGTAGGTGAGGGCTTGAATTCTGCCTTGGTGGAACAGGAGGAGCTTGAGGATGAGCAAGATTATTGTGACTAGAACTGAGCACATAGCATCGGCGTGGTATCCTAGGAGAGGGTGTGCTAGGAGGAGTATTTGGCGAATTTGGACATGTACTGATGTCTCTGAACCAATCTGGATCTCTGTGAAGATGTCCCAGCGGAGGCGGCTGAAGATTAAATGGACAGTTTATAAAGTGTTCTGGAGGCCGAAGGGGAACCGGTGGAGGGGTATCCGGAATAGGATCTCTCGGTGGTGGTGGAGGTGGACTGTGCAGAGACCCATCAAATGCACCAGTAGGAGCAGGAACTCTGGGTTTTACCCTTGGAGGAGGAGGTTGTCTTGGTGGAATAGCTGGGGGATCATCATCAGATTTCAGATTTCCCTCAAAAAAAAAACCATATAATTAAATTATACCTCTGTTCTCATGAAAGATCTGTAAGAAAAAGTTTTGAAAAAACTGAAAAATTCTTATATGTGAAGTAAAATCTAGAGAGTCAATAGATTAAAATAGGTTAATTTGGTTTAATGATCAGGTTAATGAATAAATTGACTCCAGTTTAATTCAGGACCCAGTTATTATTTTTATATATGAGATGTTTTCATGGAAATCTTAGAACATAAAGCCTCAGATTATCTTCCTCTGTTTCAAAATTTCAAAAATTTATGCATTTTAATCCTAATAGGCAAGTGAGTGAAAAGGATATATAGCTCTGTAGATATTAAAGGACATGATGTCAAGTGGACTTAATGCTTTCTGGCCTCTACTTCTACTTTCTCCAGAGTGGTGGTTCTCAAAGTGTGATCCAGGGACCAGTAGTATCAACACCAGTTAGGGACCTTGTTAGAAATGCAAATTCTTAGGCCCCACCCAGACCTACAGAATCAGAAACTCATAATCTGGTTTTAAAAAGCCTTCTACAGGATTCTGATAGAGCCTAAAGCTTAAGAAGCACCGGCTGAAAGTCTGAAAAATGGTTTGAATACTAAAGTTCTTTTTACCTGTACCAGAAACAAAATGTACTTCTGAGTATCTGTGAATCTGACCAGTATGTGTTTTTAGAAAAAGTATTATGAGTATTAAACAGTTATTTAAAGTATTTTTCAAATAAAACAACACAAATGTTTAAAAAACATAAAGGGTCGCCAAATTATAAATGACAGACTCTTTGTAAGAACAAGCATTATTTCAAAGATGCACAAATTTGAGTAAGTTAAGTTGAAGCAAACCTAAGTCCTGTTGTCTACCTTGGAATTTGAAGCATCATGATCAAACTTTTTTCGAGGTGGCAGTGGAGGAGGAATCAGTGGCTCTTCATTTAGTTTATGTAGACTACCACAGGAACTGAAGAAAGACTCTAGGGGTAAGAAAGATCAAACACAATTCACCTTGCAATCATAAGACAAAACTATGTTTCAATCTATGATGACCTCTGCTACAGCATCCATCAGGTTGTACTGTAGCTCGGTATTGGTTTATCTATCCTCTCCACTAAACGTAAATTTCTCCAGGGCAGTGTGTATTTATTTTTGTATCCCTGGCACCTGGCACAGTAATAGGGCCTGGAACAGGGTACGTACTAGAGTTAAATGAGGACATACTATTTAATTAAGATTAAAATGAGATTCAGCTCCCTGAAAAGCCTTTTTCAAATCTAAAACAGACAAAAACATATCTGTATAAATTGAAGTAACTTCCAGTGAAAGATCATCCATTTATCAGAGACCATGCATTTTTGAAGCAGGAAGTATCAGATACATTTCTACACATAAAACCTCCATATAAGAGGACTGTTAAGGTGGGGTTGTATCACATAACTCTCCCTCTTTTTAAGTCTCTCACTGACAATGTACATGTTATATAACCACATTAAAGGAAATTTAAAAAATAATAAAGTATTAGGGGAGAAATTACCCCTAAATATGCCAACCAGACATAGAATAAGAACTAATTTCATTTCATTCATCTTCTTCATATGATTAAAAAAGACCTGTAACTACAGACCAACTCCCTATTTGATCTCTCTCTCCACTCACTACCTTTATAAAGGTAGTGACCATGTCTTCTTGTTCATCATTGTACTGAGATTGGGTTCACAGGAGCTAGCTGGGAAAGAAACTGATGAGTTTAATTGTAAACATACTGTGAATTACTTATGGGATTTCCAAGTAAAGATGTCAAACTCATTACTCCATGTCAAAAATCGCTATCCTGATCCTGTCACTGCAGTCACCTCAAGGGGTGTTTGCCTCAGGGTGCCAATAGTAGAAACAAAAAGTATGTCTATGGGTGTTGGCAGATGGTGTAGGAAGGTTAGGCAGAGTACTATCTGCTGTGGATATGCTGCTTTTGTCTGCCAGCTTCTTTTGCCATGTCTTTGGGAGAACTCCTCTTGGTGATGGTGAATCCATCCTATGTGGCTTAATCAGCCAATTCTGCCCAGTGCACCCCAATTCCAGTCAAGAAGTGGGTATGAAATGAGCACCTTCTCACCTTCTTAACATGACCAGATTTTTATCTACACCTCTTTCATGCATGCAGCCATGTGCTTCAGGGAAAGCTAACTTCACCCCTTATCTCCAGAGATGGGGCCTGATCTGATGAGACCAAGTCAACCAGAGTAATCCCATTCCTTCAACCAGAGTGATCAGTTTAGCTGTAGGCATAGGACCTAATTCACACAAGGGAAATCTGAAAGATTTGCTAGGGGCTACTGAAAAGGAAGTTCCTTGTTCTCTTGGAAAAGCATTGGATCAATCTGTCTCTGTACCTCTCTCTTTCTTTCTTGCTTGACTGAACAAAAAAGTATATAACCTCTACTGTTCCTGCCACCATAATTATGACCTGGAGGGAAAACAGCCTTAGATAAACTTCTAAACAGCAAGTAGGAAAGCAAGATAAAATGGGAAAATGCTTTCAAGATTCCGAGTGAAAATTATTTAAAATTCTATATCCAGCCAAAATATTAACAATAAAATGTATAAATATTACAGAAATCGAAGAACTTAAAAACTTCATATCCTACGTATCCTTTCTCAGGTAGCTACTGGAGGATGTGACCCTTCCAAAACAAGGAAGCATATCAAAAAAGAAGACAAGGAATCCAAAAAACAAGGACCCAGCACAGGAGAGAGGTGAAGGAATTTCTAGGATGACAACAAAAGAATGTTCTAGGATGACAACGGGTCAAAGGCTGAGAGAGCAACCAGTCCAAACTGGAGGAGGACAAAAGGGCACCAGGAAGGAAGTTACCAAGTTAAAAAGCAAAAAATATCTCAATAGCTTCCTTGAATGGTCTGACCTTATAGAAAATTGCTGTGAAAGGGCACAGGCAAACAAAAGACCTAAGCATTAATGAGACTATTATTAACTTCAGAAACAGAGCCAGCTGTACAAGAAAGGAAGCATAATCATAGTATACACTACCTGACTTAACAGTGAATAATATTCTCCCCAAATGTGGTAAGTATATTAGGCAGAGTAAAGGGTAAAAATCATTATTTACCATAATAGTAAATCACTAAACACTGCCTAAAATTAATTGTTCAAAAGAGAGAAAAATAAAAAAAAATCATTTAAAAATGTGGAAGTGTCACTGGGGAAGAAAACAAGGGGTAGGGAGACATGGAGTTGAGGAATAGTTGCTAATTTCATTTTAAGTGTTTTAGCACTATTTGCCTTTAGACTCTATGCATATGTCACTTTGATAAAAATTTAAAAATTAAATTAAATATAGAATAAACATTTAAAAGACTAAAGCTACTTTTCTCACAAGACAGGGACTCTCTTGCTAATATTTAAATTATATACATTTTACTATGATGGAAGCAGAAGTCCTCCAGTTGGGAGAATTATTCTGTAAACCATAGTGTTCTTTTTGGGTTATTTTGTTTTAAACAAAATGACCATAGAAAGAAAGGTGACAGCATATATCCTAAATTATGGAAATAATCAAGAATAGCAGAATAGGGTGTTACGAAAAATACTGCTTTAATTAAATAAGATCATGTGAAGAAATATGGATCAAAGTCTAGCCTGGGAGCCTGATTAACATTTAGTATATTATTCCCATGGGAAAATGAATTGGAAGGGGCGGGAAAGAGGAAAGGCAACTGATATGAAATCACTGCTCATTTTGAGCCAAGCAATGTGCTAGGTGCTCCACATAGTTAACTATCTCATTTGATCCTTAACAGTTTGTAGTAATAAGTAATTGGTTCAAGGTCACATAGCTATAGAACATAGGTTGTAAAATGACAAAAACAAACCATATTAAAGTTGAAATAGTACCCAGTTGAAGCAAACAATTCAATTTATTTATAAGAACTTCATTTACTTGTTTTTTAAAAAGTTGCTAAAACTTAAAATACTCATACAGAAATTTAATCAACTCAATTATTTTTACAGTCATGTCATCAGAATCAATTCAAATACTTACTTGAATGTGGCAAGAGGACTGGAGCAAAGATGCTATTGCTGCCTATTGGAATGAGAAAAATTAATTTGAAAAGGAAGGTAGTATGTATGGTTTTATTTCTAAAGTATGTTTGCATAAAGTAACATATGTAATAACGCAGAGCACAAATTTTCTCATTGTTTGCCATGTTAGTTTTAAAAGAAATGAACCCAGTACTCTTTGTACTTGGAATGTTTTTCCTTTCTTAATATAAGTTTCCTCTCTATCACATTATCTTTTTAAAGTTCCTTCATAGAATTCATCTGCTTTTCTTATTCATTGTCTATTGCTCTCTTTAGAGAAGTCGTGGGGCCCAAAAGGTAGTAAATAAATCTTTGTTGAATGAATAAATTAGAAAATTATATGTATAAACCACAAATGATGCTTTACTTCCCTGTGTTAAACATTATTTTCATATTTAAATGCCACTTTCCATAGTAACACAGTTTGCAAATGATTCTGCAGCCCCTAATTAAAATGATGAGAATCATCTGAAACACAAAAATTCCTTTTTATCAAATACATACCACAGGAACTGTTGAGATCCACATCTAAAAACACACTAAGTTCTGAAGAAGCAGATACAGGTGGAGTAGATGGTGTATTTGGAGAGGTTGGGGCTGACACTGTTGATTCAACCTCAGTTTCAGCAATCCTACTAAAGCTTATTTTACATGGTTCTCTTTCTAATGGTGTTGGATGACCTCGCAAAGTGCCTGAGGTAGAGCCATGTCGGCCTGTATTAGGCCTTATTCCAGGAGATTTTAAAGGAAAAGTTGATTTCCTAGGCTAGGAAAAGCAAACATAATTATTATTACTAACTTGTATACACTTTATTTTTATGACTTACCCTTATTAATTTACTTCGTAGCATATAGTTAAAAGAGTACAACAAAATCCCATTGTGCAAGGACAGCCTGTACAGTCTGGTAGAACACTGGGATTTGA
Source organism: Smutsia gigantea (assembly GCA_032199065.1). Classification (NCBI taxonomy): domain Eukaryota; kingdom Metazoa; phylum Chordata; class Mammalia; order Pholidota; family Manidae; genus Smutsia; species Smutsia gigantea. Next base: position 20,224 of record JAVSCE010000580.1, on the reverse strand, counting down.
TTGCCTTAATTTTAAGATGTACTTGAATATAAGTAAACCTCTTTTCATACTGCAGAAATAAAATTCTTAAAAATCTGTGTGAGAAAAACTTTTTGCTCCCAAAACACTTGAACCTAAACTGCTCCTTCAAATCATCAATATCAATTTCACAAATATTTACTGTGGACATAATGTATACAACATAGTATGTTAGGTGCTTCAGGCTTTTTTTTCCTTCCTAATAGTAAATGACCAACCTCTACAATGGTCTTTAAAGTCTTGGGAGAAAACTGCTATCATTGTCCTCCACCCTGAACCTCCACCCCGTTTTTTAAACTCTCACAGTGGTCATCTAATGAACCACATTACCTATTCACATAACCACAGAACCTATTCAGATAACCTGAATTGCAATCTCAACTTTACCAATATGTAGCTATGCAGCCTTGAAAAAGTTATTAGCTCTTTTGAGCCTCAGTTTTTATGTCTGAAAAATGAGACATATCATACAAATGTTGAAATGACATGAAACTACCTAGCTTTCTGCTTGGCCCAAAGTTGGTGTGTTATAAACATTTTCACTTTCTTCCACATCTTGCTTCCCTTTCAGCTAGAATTGGTCTCCTACTTAGAACTGGTCTTGCATTACTTCTGTTGTCACTGCAAACAGGACAACTAGAAATTGTAGCACCAAATTCTAGCAAGAGAGGTGGGTTCCAGTGGCAACCATGGATCATGGTGCTCTAATGACAGGAGTTATGGTCAAGCCAGAAGAACCATGGTATTTTTTCCAGGTCTTTTCATTTCCAGCCATTTCTGCATCTTTTCATTTCCTGTTCCATGCAGCTACCTGTCAGTTTAGGTTCTCACTTTCTCACAGCTTTCCCCCTTATATTAGGAAGGATTAAAAGTGGACAGATAAGTAAGTGGTACTAACATAAAGGACAAGCCAGATTTTTATCAAAAGGCTGACAATTCCCCTCATAGTATACATAATTTTAGAAATAGTACAATACTACAAAACACTTAAAAAGAATTATTCAAGTATATTATAATTTTAATGAAATAGGTTGTTAAACACTGAAGATAATATTGTCTTAAAAAGGAGATTTTCCAAAATTGTAATGAACTTACAAATCGAGGTGGCTGTTTGCAGTTTCGGGGTTCAATTTCTAGAGACTTGTTGAACAAATAATCTGTAAATTCCTTTTCAGAAGCACTTCCCATGGGGTTAAGGTTTTCAAAGAATCTCTAGAATTAAATTTCCATAAGTATACGTTTTATTTTAATACATCTTACTAAAACATTCATTTCATCAGTTTAATACAAAAAATTATCAACTATTTAAGAGATCATAATGTCTGAAAGTTCATAAGAATTGCTGATTCCAATCTCTCTACTCGAATAAAACTACAGTTTCTGTGGAAATCGTATATTCTAGTCTTAAACTTCTATTAAGGTGAACAGATTTTCATTTATTAGTATCTTTATGGTTTGGTATCTTTCAGTGGTGACATTATTCCTACTCACTATATCACTAAAATGATCATTATCAGTAAACTATCAGAAGTACTCAGAACATAATTATAGTTATAATCCACAATGAAACTATAATCAGAAAAAAGATAAACTGGATTAAGGTCTGTTCAAAAGTAATTCAATGATAGTTATAAATTTAATCTTAACTGTGATAACCTCTAGTAAAATAACCCTTTTGTCTTTATCAAAAAATATTTCCTAAGCTTAAATTTGAATTTTTAGGTAGAAAATTCAGATGATTTAACAAAGTGCAAAGAGGGAAACAAACAGAAATCTCACTAATCAGAGAGCTCTTTGTTAACATTTTACTATTAGAATATCCTTCCAGTGGTTTTATTCTGTATGTGAATATATGCATGTATATATATTGTTTAGTCTTATTTTTTCCCCCCACAAAATTAGGATCATACCATAGTTATTTTTAACTTTTTAAAGTTTATATTCAGTTATTTTTTTCCCATTTGGCTTACTTACTCTATAAAATACAAATTTTAACTCTATAGTATGTCATCAGATGGATATTCCAGAATTTATTTCACCAATCTCTATCATATAGGTGCTTTCTAATTATTTACTATTATGATAATTATTATTAACTCCTTGTGCGTAAATAGTTCTGTACATTTCTGATGATTGCCTTAGGAAAGTTTCTTGAAGCAAATTATTGGATATAGCTTTACTTAACTACAAAGTGGTTTAGAAGCATATGTAAAAATAAATTCAGCAGTAAGCAAAAGGAGCTTTAGAATTTCAAGAACATCCTATTAGTCCTTTAAAAATACTGAAACAATTTGTACTTATATTCAGATTAGCTAAATGAAATCATATGAGCCATAGATAATTTAAAGACTTTTATAAAGTTATAACAATGGTATTCTTGATTTTCTTTTTTTTATTTCTATTTTTTTAATCTAGAATATTTACATTTTATTTTATTTATTATTATTTTTTTAATATAATTTATTTTATTATCATTAATTTACAATTACATGTGCAATATTACGATTATTAAACTACCCCTTCATCAGGTCCCCCCCACCAACCCCATTACAGTCACTGTCCATCAGCGTAGTGAGATGTTACAGAATCACTACTTGTCTTCTCTGAGTTGTACAGCCCTCCCCGTGCCCCCCCACATTACATCTGCTAATCGTAATGCCCCTTTTTCCCTCTTATCCCTCCCTTCCCGCCCATTTTCCCCAGTCCCTTTCCCTTTGGTAACTATTAGTCCGTTCTTGGGTTCTGTGAGTCTGCTGCTGTTTTGTTCCTTCAGTTTTTTTCTTTGTTCTTATACTCCACATATGAGTGAAATCATTTGATACTTGTCTTTTTCGGCTCGGCTTATTTCACTGAGCATAATACCCTCTAGCTCCATCCATGTTGTTGCAAATGGTAGGATTTGTTTTCTTCTTATGGCTGAATAATATTCCATTGTGTATATGTACCACCTCTTCTTTATCCATTCATCTACTGATGGACACTTAGGTTGCTTCCATTTCTTGGCTATTGTAAATAGTGCTGCAATAAACATAGGGGTGCATCTGTCCTTTTCAAATTGGGCTGCTGCATTCTTAGGGTAAATTCCTAGGAGTGGAATTCCTGGGTCAAATGGTATTTCTATTTTGAGTTTTTTGAGGAACCTCCATACTGCTTTCCACAATGGTTGAACTAATTTGCAGTCCCACCAGCAGTGTAGGAGGGTTCCCTTTTCTCCACATCCTCGCCAACATTTGTTGTTGTTTGTGTTTTGGATGTTGGCCATCCTCACTGGTGTGAGGTGATATCTCATTGTGGTTTTAATCTGCATTTCTCTGATGATTAGCGATGTAAGGCAGTAAGCTTTGAATCTTCATGTAGGGGAGCGGGGTCTCTGGGGTCTCACACCTGTGGCTCGCAAGAGGCAGTGCACCTTGGTTCCTAATTCCTGGGTGGTGGGAACTATCCATCTAGAGGGGAAACAGGCTGTGTAAAAGAGCTGGAGACGCTTTGTCCCCCTTGAGTAGAGGGGTATCTTAATATTTGCTCTTCCATGGGCCTGGTGACCCAAACTTTTCCAGCGCTTGTGGGGAGGATGGTCCTACAAAAACAAGGGAAGGAGTTCAAAGATCTAGGCTTGGTGGGCTCTGGGATGGCCAGAGACCAGGCATGAGGCCTTCTGGGTGTGGAAGGGCAGGAACCCATACCTCAGAGGTATCTCCCACAAGTCCCTAATAGATTTGGATCCAGGCAACAGCCTCTCCCTATGTGAGTTTGGGAAGGGATATGACCCTCCTTTTATAGGTTCTGAGTAATTCAGGGGGACTTTGAGGAGTCTGTTCCTCTGTTTGTTTCTCCTTTAGGGGTTTCTGTCTTCTTTTGTTCTTGTTTCTTTCTGTCATTAAACCTTAACCCTTTCTGGCCTTGGGAAAAAAAAAAAAAAAAACTTCTTGTTAAGTTATTGTAAACACAGTCTGATGTTTCTTTCTTTCTCTCCCTTCTTATTCCTCCTCCTCCATTCTTTCTATAATAGGTGTTTTATTCTTTGCCTTTAGTTAGTATTTGGATGGTCTGCTTTCTTTGCTATGATTTTATTTTCTCTGGTGACATCTTTTTAGCCTTAGGTGTGCTTCCATCTAGAGCAGTCCATTTAAGATATCCTGTAGTGGTGGTTTATGAGAGGCAAACTCTCTCAACTTTCGTTTATCTGGAAATTGTTTAATCCCTCCATCATATTTAAATGATAATCGTGCTGGATACAATATTCTTGGTTCGAGGCCCTTCTGTTTCATTACGTTAAATATATCATGCCATTCTCTTCTGGCCTGTAAGGTTTCTGTTGAGAAGTCTGATGATAGTCTGAGATGGGTTTTCCTTTGTAGGTGATCTTTTTTCTCTCTCTAGCTGCCTTTAATACCCTGTCTTTATCTTTGATCTTTGCCATCTTAATTATTATGTGTCTTGGTGTTGTCTTCCTTGGGTCCCTTGTGTTGGGAGATCTATGAGCTTCGGTGGACTGCGAGACTACTTCCTTCCCCAGCGAGGGAAAGTTTTCAGCAATTATTTCTTCAAAGACACTTTCTATCCCTTTTTCTCTCTCTTCTTCCTCTGGTACTCCTATAATGCGAATATTGTTCCGTTTGGATTGGTCACACAGTTCTCTTAATATTCTTTCATTCCTAGAAATCCTTTTATCTCTCTCTGCCTCAGCTGCTCTGTACTCCTGTTCTCTGTTTTCTATTCCATTAACAGTCTCTGCATCTCATCCATTCTGCTGTTAAGCCCGTCGATCGCTTGTCTGATTTCTGTATTGTCTTTCCTCAGTTCCCTCACTTCCTCCCTCAGCTCTTGCACATTTCTCTGTAGGTCCATCAGCATGGTTATGACTTTTATTCTGAATTCTTTTTCAGGGAGGCTGTGCATTTCCATCCCTTCAGACTCCCTCTCTGGGGTTGTCTGGTTGATTTTGGTCTGAACCATATTCCTCTGTCTTTTCATGGCTATATAATTGGTCACTGATAGTTGCCACGTATGTCAGCTGGGCTCTTTAAGACTTTAAAAAGAGAAGAAAAAAAAAGAAAGAAAGAAAAAAAAGGAAAAAAGAAAGAAAAGAAAAACAAAAACAAAACAGAAAACAAAACAAAACAAAAAAAACAAAAAAAATGCCCACCGGACATAGATTCTGTGGGAATGCTCTAGGTGGCGCTATTGCCCCACTATTCCACAGCTGTGACTGTGCTGCTCCGCAGGGCCCTTTATCGCTCTGGCAGGGGTGGGAACGAATAGGAGGCTGTTGATCTCAGTGAGAAGTGTTAAGTATGGCTACGCTTCCTCAGTTGCCAGCTAAGGCGTCTGAAACTCCCCAGGACTCCCAGCCTGCTGGGCTGAGTGTGCTGGGGCGATCCGGCTCCTCCGCTGGGCTCCTGTCTCTTTAAGACCGCTGAAGAAAGCGCGCGCTTTTTTTTTTTTCCTTCCCGGGAGCCGGCTGCAAGCACCCTGGCGCGTTCCCCGCTCAGATCCTGCCGCTCTGTCTCCCCAATCTCCGCTGCACTGCGCAATGTGGGTCAGCGCTCCCCGCGCAGATCACCGGGGCTGGCTACTTCGCGGGGTGCACTTCCACTCCCTCCCGGCTCTGAATCCTCTCCTCCCGCCGGTGCGCTGGGGTGGGGGAGGGCTCGGGTCCCGCCGGGTCGCGGCTCCGTATCTTACCCGCCTCTTGGGGTGCCGAGTCCTCTCGGGTGTAGCTGCATGCTGTGCGCTTTCCTGTGTATTCTCGTCTCTCTTTTAGGAATAGATGTATTTTCTGTATTTTCGTAGATAAATACAGTGTTGGGAGGAGATTTCTGCCGCCCTGCTCACACCGCCTTCCCGGAAGTCTGTGTGTATTCTTGATTTTCTGATCCTTTGTTCTATTTTTAAATACTATTTAGCTTGGTTAACTATGGTTTGAAAAGTGAATAGCTATTTTGTCTACATCTTAAATTTGCTTTCAATCAAGTGTAAAGAAAGCATTCTTCCATTCCTCTCCCTCATTCCCAAAAGAATGCTTTAAATGATGTCAGGAAGTATAGACCAGATCACAAAAACTTAGTAGGAATTACTGAGATATGAATGTTAAAAGTACTATTTAAAGTAAAGTACAATTAGCACACATAACGTAGGGGGGAGCACGGGGAAGGCAGTATAGTACAGAGAAGACAAGTAGAGTGACTCTATAACATCTTACTACGCTGATGGACAGTGACTGTAATGGGGTATGTGGTGGGGACTTGATAATGGGGGGAATCTAGTAACCACAATATTGCTCATGTGATTGTATATTAATGATACCAAAATAAAAAATAAAAAATAAAGTATTATGAAGTATATACAATATAGTATTATTTTTGTGGGAAAATATATTATGAACTCTAATCTGGGCTTCAAGAACATATTTCTTTAGCCCTATGAAGCTCCACATCACAGAGGTTTGGCCCAAGGGTGAGAGAATAGAATGAAATAGGTGACCACCAGTGGTTTATCACCACTTTCTTTAGAGCAGGTATCTGTCTATATTTTCATAATGATGTACTTTGGGTCATTCTTTCTTAGGGCCTCAGAGTATTTTATTTTGAACTAGGAACAAAGAATAGTTACCACCATACAACTTAGGAGAGTGGGAGGGACTGTGGCCAATTTCACTCAGTATGCCCAACCCTGCATACCACATCTGAAAGTTTAGCATGATTTTTAACATGACAGACGAACTTACTCTGACAGTTATTGTATGTTCTGAATTTCGAATAAGTATAATACAGTAAAATTAATTTAACATAAACATATCATAATTCATTCTAATTTAGAAGCATCCACATCTTTTGTACCACATTATCAATATTATGAACTATTGCTCAAAATAGAACATCAATGACAGGCTGTTAAAAAAAATTAATTTTTGCTACGCATCTACCTATCTATCTAACTACCTCTACCAACCCTTTTCCCCTATGTAGACCCAGTGCTCTTCTGAAGGGATTACTTACTGCTGTCTTGGCACATGTAAACATCTACGATGGCCATCAAATCAATGATAGTGCTAGTAGAGGATTGTCTTTTTATTGCATGGCCAAGAGAAAGCTGCTTTCATTCCATTTTGTCATTCATTTTTTGAAAATATTACTTGAATCAGTTACACAAAAGCAATACTTTTGAGAGAAAGTATCTAACAATATTAATAACTGCAGATTGTTAGTGCATAATATCTAATATTTACCACTTGATCTGTTCATTAATTATTAACTCATTTTGTTATTTTCATAGCAAAACAAGTAGCATAATTTGTGGTTATGATATTTGTTAGAGTTTAACATGTTCTCTTTTAAAGATAAGCAAAGAAAATATTTACCCTCATTTCTGGTTCTATCCGTAAACAGTAAGGTTGATTCTGATACTGTTGAATTTCTCCAGTAATTTCAGCTACTTTCCTCCTCTTACTGAAATTGATTAAATCTTTGCCCTTCTTTTTTAAAAAATCATTATTCCCTTCTTCAGTCTTCAGAATATTTGTTAAATATATTCCTAGTAAAAAAAGTATTTGAAGAAAAGTTATAAAATTGGTGACTTAACCACCCATTTGGGAAAACAACTGATCTAGTAAAGTTGATAGACATCTATAATTTAGCAATTCTACTCCTAAAATGTTAAGTTTCTGATAGACTTAATAATTAATTCTATATTAATACTTTTTTTTGAAATGGGCCGAATTTAAAAAGAAAATTAGGGTTTAGGACAGCTTAATCTGTCATTTTTTAGCCTAAAAGGGAACATTCATTCAAAGTCTAAATTGCAAATGTTAAATCTATTCTAGCCATTTAAATATTTGATTATAAATATTTAATGCCAATGATCTCAAGCCAATTCTGGTTAGTAAAGACTACAGATTTAGAAACTTTGTTTTCTCAAAGCCTGTAATTCAGGTAGAAAAATAATTATTCCTTACTCTTGGACTGAAAGAAAGTTTTTAGTTCCTTTTCACACACAGTCACTGATTTGTTTAAATTAGTGGTTCCTAACTGAGGGAATTTTGTGGCTCAGAGGTATTTGAGAATGTCTGGAGACATTTTTTGTTAGCACAACCAGATGTGTGTGCATATGCGTACACGCACATGTGTGGTATCTATGGTTTAAATGCTCAAAATTCGTATGTTGAAATCCTAATGCCCAATGTGATGGTATTCTAAGGTGGAACCTTTGGGAGGTGCTTCAGGAGGATGGAGACCTCATGAATGCGATTAGTGTTCTTTTAGAAGAGACCCCATAGAGCTCCTTATAGCAACTCCGCAATTGTCATAATTTTCATTTTTTTAGATAAGCAAATAGTGAGTTTAAGTTTCATTTATCAATATAGACAGCTAATAAAGGTTGTTGCACTCAGATATAATTAGGACAATCTGCCTCTAAAGGCTAATCCATTTTGGCTACAATACACTCTCCCTGAAAATATGAATCCACATTCAGTAACTTACCAAAAAAAGGCACACAAGGTGGATTGATTAACTTAAGTTTTACTAAGTATTTTTTGAAGTGATCTTGACTTAATTCCACAGCTTCATCCAAAATTCTCCTTTTTCTTTCCTGCAAGGCCTTTAAAATATATAAATTGAGTATAATTTTTTGCAATTCAGTATTTTATGGATGCAGAGCTTTCAATTTTATAACATTTTGCAAATATTTGAAAAAGGAATTTTTTAATTAAGAGATGAATAGTATTCCGTTCTGCACTTGCCTGAAATTTCTCCTCTCTATAAATATGAAACTTAAAAACTTATTTCTTCTAATATAAATTAGAGCATTAAGTGATAAAAAATTCTCTCTTAGGATCTTATTAGTTATAATTCTATTCAGTCAGAGTTCCAAGTTACAGCTACAGGAGAGAAATATAATCCCTCAGTATTCAAGTATTTTTCCATCAAAAGGCCTTTTTGGGGCTAAGAGTAAGATTTTGGTAGGGAGGAGAAAGCTGTGGGAGGGAGAGAAGAATTGAACAAAAATTTAGTAAACCAAGTAAGCAGAGTTACTTCTATTGCATCATTACATTTCCTTATTTAAAATTATTTAATTATTTTATTTTTAACCTGATATGTACATATATACACAAGTCCACATCAAACATTATACTTGACTGAGAACCATTCAACACATTTCCTTTAACATAAGGAGAAAGCAAAGGTGATTACATTGTAACCTTTATTCAATACTTTACAGAAGTCCTAACTAGCATGCGCAAGAAAAATTAAGGTCTAGGGAATGAAAAGAAAAATTGTCAGTATTCATGGAGGATATGATTGTGAAGAAGCCCAATAAATCTACATGGAGTATTAATGAGAGAATTTAGCAGTGTTGCTAGGTAAAAAACCAGTAGACAAAATCAACTGCATTTCCAGATATCAATAAAGAAAACAAAATTTCAAAAAATATTCTAATACAAATCTAACAAAAGAGGTGTGAGATCTTCATCAAGAAAACCATATAACTTCATTAAATGAATAAATAAATGAAGAGATATATACCTTGCTCATGGTTGGGAAGACTCATTATTAGAAAAATGACAGTTCTTCACTAATTGATTTATAGAGCCAATGCAATTCCTCTCAAAATACCAACTTTAAAAAAATTCAAACTTAAACTGATTCTAAAATTTATATAGAAGAGAAAAGGGTCAAGAGTAAGTCACTCTTGAAAAAGAAAAATATTCATGGGGACTTGCCCTACTATATCAAGAAGTAATATAAAGCTATGGTAATTCAGACATGTGGCACTGGCACAAGAATAATCAAATACATGAAAGGAACAGAATAGAAAGACCAGAAATAGGTTCACACAGTTATGGACACTCAATTTATGACATAGCTAGCAATACAGATCAATGGGGAAAAGATGGACTTTAATAAAGGTGCAGGAGCAATTGACTACCTATATGGAACAAAAAAATGAAGTGACACTCCAAACCTCACCCCATACTCAAAACTCATTTCCACCTGGATTAAGGAATTAATGTGAAAGATGAAACATTAAGATAATAGAGGAGGATGTTAAACAATACAAAGAAAACACAAATTACAAAGGAAAAAATAAGTAAACTTGACTACATTAAGAACTTTTGTTTATCAAGACATCACAAAAAAAAGGAAAAAATGAAAGCTTCAATCTGGGGAAAGATATTTACAACACATCTGACAAAGAATTAAAATAATCCACTATATAAGAAAATTCATTCAAATTCATAACAAAAACTCAACAAAAGAAAACTAAAAAAAAACTTCCACAAGAAGAAATGCAAACAGCTAATGGACATTTGAAAAGAAATTCAAACTCATTAGAAATCAGGGTTTTTAAACCAAAAACTACAAGAATGGAAAAATTAAAAGAAATGACAATTCTAGTTGTTTCACATTATCACCAACACTTGATACTTTACTTAATATTTCAAGTTTTGGTGAGAATGTTAAACTAAAATTTCATAAATTTCTGGTGGGAGTATAAACTGGTACAATTACATGTGAAAATAATTTGGCATTATCTAGTAAAGCTGAAGATATCCTATCATCCAGTAGTTCTATTTCTAGGAATGTAACTTAGAGTATAAATTTGTATGTGTATGTACCAGGATATATGTAGAAAATGTTCAGGGAAAAATTACTAATACTAACCCTACACTGGAAATAGTCCAAATGATCATTAACTAATTAATAAATAAGTTTTCATAAATTTCTTTAATATGATACAGTTATGAAAAAGAATGAACTATAGCTAAAAGAAACAACTTGGATGAAGTTTGGAAATATAATGGTGAGTGAAATAGGTCTTTGAATAACTATATATGATTAAGAAACATGTATCTTAACACCAAAAAAACAATCTGATTAAAAACTGAACAGAGGACCTGAACAGACACTTCTCCAAAGAAGAAATGCACATGAAAAGATGCTCCACATCGCTAATCAGGGAAATGCAAACCAAAACCACAATGAGGTATCACCTCACACCAGTTAGAATGGCCACCATCCAAAAGAAAATAAGTAACAAGTGTTGGTAAGGATGTGAAGAAAAGGGAACCCTCTTACACTGATGATGAGTATACATACATTGGTGCAGCCCCATGGAAAGCTGCATGGAAGTTCCTCAAAAAAAAAAAAAAAGAAAGAAAAAGAAACACATACAACCCACAAAAATTCCACTTCTGGAAATTTACCCAGAGAAAACAAAATCACCAATTTGAAATTACATATGCACTTCTATGGTTATTGCAGCATTATTTACAATAGCCAAGGTATAGATGTAACTTAAGTGTCCACTGAAAGATGAATAGATAAAGATGTGTGGTGTGGTGTGGTGTGGTGTGGTGTGGTGTGGTGTGGTGTGGTGTGGTGTGGTGTGGTGTGTGTGTGTGTGTGTGTGTGTGTGTAGGAATATTATGCAGCCATAAAAAGAATGAAATCTCGCCATTGGTTAAAGAACATGAATGAACCAAAGGGTATTTTGCTAAGTGAAATAAGTCAGATGGAGAAAGACAAATACCATATGATTTCACTTATATGTGGAATCTAAAAAACAAAACAAATGAACAAACAAACTAAACAGAAATAGACTCAGACTCAGAGAACAGAATGGTGATTGCCATAGGGAAGGGGGATAGTGGAATGGGTAAAATGGGTGAAAGGGAAAAAAAATTAGTGAGAATGGTATCTTGATGTGGGTGATGGTTACAAATAAAAATTCATCAAGTTGTATACTAAGATTTGTGCATTTTATTATATGTACCTTAAATAAACTAAAATAAAAAATTTAAATGTATGTGAAATATCCTTCTATACTTTGTCTTCTGTAACAAACACTAAATATATACTATTTTATAATTAAAAAAAACAAATTGAAGTTTTAGAAAGGTTTCTCCCCATCTCTTTGACTATACACTAAAGATGATTAAAGTAATTTATATATTTATATTTAAAATCTTTCATCACCTATTTGAAATAATCAATGTACATTGAAAAAATCCACTTGGAACTTCATTACATTTAAGTAAGCATATTAAACAGACTAACAAGTCCCATATTCTTTGATGTATCCTAGGCTTACTAGTATCGATGTATTTTCTAATATCTTACTATCACTATATTTAAGGGACTAAAATGGATTTACAAAGGATTTACTCAAAAAGATCAGTGGTAGAAGCAATCTCTTACATAAATTTTATGTCCCCCGCCAAAGGATGAAATATTTAAGCCTAAAACTTACCTCAAATGTATGATCTAATCTGTATACTGACACTGAATTTACTGCACTGACTATCTCCAGTACACCATTGAAATTATTCAAATCTTGAAAAACTTGCAGAATTTCTATAATTCTACTTAGCACTGCCACACGTTCCTCAAAATTTTCTGCTTCCACAATGCACCTAACAAAAAAGAAAAAAACGGCACGGCTTAGAAAGCCATCTCCTCACCTCAAACAGAAAAGAAGAAATACATTTTCAGCCAAAATTTTAGCTTACAGGTGACTTAATATTATGATTACTGAGAAGTAGTAAGACAGTAAGTAAAGACTTACTTTTCAAACCAAAGGGTGAGATTTGTGGTATGACGAATCATTTTTAATAAATTTGGAGAATTAATTTCTTTATCTTCTTTGGTCCACACGCTCCCTACGAGTTCAGAAGGTTGGACTTTCCTGTGGAACCAAAAAAATCAATGCAACTTAACCTATAAAGAGTTAGTATTAAAATTATTTAAAGGTCTCCTATAACTTAATAAGAAAAAGACAATTAACCCAAAAGATAAATGAACAAAGATACAAATTACTCACAGAATAGAACTGAATAGCCACAAATATGAAAAAAAAACTTTTATCTTTTTATTTTAGTGAGAACATTAACCCAGAAATAAATCCTATTTTATTCCTGTCAGACTAACAAAAGTCTGATAATATCAAATAGGTACAAATGTGAAAAGATAAGAACTCCCCAACATTGATGTGCAAAAACTGATACAACCACTTTATAAGGTAATTTGGCAGTATCTCAAAATACTCAAAATATACATTCTAGGTCACCCATCAATTCTACATCTAGGGATATACTCTAGATACCCAGGTTATAAGAAAACATTTATAAGAATGTTCAGTGAAGCACTGTTTGCAAGAGTGAGAAATCCCAAACAACCTAGAGGTTCATCATCATGAATTATGGAGTATTCATACAATGGAGCACTATAACAGCAATTAGAATAAGCGAACTAAAACTATATTCATCAACTTGAACAAATACCATAAACAGTTTAAGTAAAAAACAAGTTGCAGAATGATACATAAGTATAAACTGTTTTACAATGTGAAAAACAATGCTAAATATTGTTTATGAGTGTGTATATGTATACAATTATAAAGACATACATAGGAATTGTAAACACCAAATACAGGATAGTGATTATTCCTTGGGAGAAAGAAAAGGAATAGGATTGGGAATAATTACACAAAAAAGTTCAATTTTATTGGTAATGCTTTTGTTGTTTACGAGCCCTTATATTATTTTCTACATTTTTGGAATACCTGAAATACTTAATAAAAAAAATCAGACAGAAGAGTAGATTAAATCAGTGAATAGAGTGAGTCAGGATTACATAATTTAAAAAATTGACCAGTGACATTGCCATCAATGTTCCTACAGACTTGGCTACTAATAAAAAAAGTTTTTAACCAGTAGATCTGAATACAAATAGGTACTTGCTAACAGTTTTTGAAATGTTTCCTTAGGTGGCTCTATTATTTCACCATTAATTTAGTTTAGCGTCAGTACTTTATGTATATTACCCTTCTCCCATAATACAAGTATCACTTATCAAAGGTTATTTCTGTATGCTGAAAAAAGGTCCACATAGAGCTAAATGTGCTTTTTTTCCCCCTGATGTCAGTTCATGTAACAGACACTCTATGAGGAAAAACTTGATTCAGTACTTTTTGCTTAGGTATCTCAAGTAACAAGTTCCTTCATTCCTACCTATCAAAATCCCACAATATAAAATAAAACCACCTGACCTCCAAATTACTTAGAAATGTAACATGACACTATGAGTTAGATATTGGCAACCTCTGACATTTGCGCTAAATCCTGAATGGCACAGCCAGGGTAAACCAGAGGCCCAATGGCAAAGTTTTATCTTTGGTGCCTTCCTATATTCTCCATTAGCACTAAACTTTATTCTTGCTTTTCCCTGTATAATCCCTATTTTTAAAAAACTGGCTTCTAATCAGATAACTTCTTAAGGGTACTTGTAGTTTAAAAGGGGCTCCTGAATGCAGAAAAGTTTTTGATGGAGGAATAATGGAGGGGGATTATTTTTCAACAGAGCAGGGGGAGAGGGCTGTTACCTGCAAGTCCTGTACTCTTCACAGGAGTCTACGTTGTAAATGTAAGAAGAAAGCTTAAATTAGGAAATGATGGGAGGGGCTAATGCACTGGGAAAGGATAGTGGTTTAAAAAAAGATGACAGAGGAAGAAGCTGATAAAGCAAGCTGAAAGACTGTGATTAGAAAGGAATGAGATGCTTGAATTAGTAATTTTGGAAATAGAATAATACAAAGTGATAACAAGATTCAGAATATGACCATGGGAAGAGTCTGATTTGGAGTAGAGAATGACAATGGAAGTGATGAAGCCATGAAACTAAAAGGTTAGGTTATAAATGGGTGATCTGTGTAGATATAGGGCAATGACAGTTATTGCCTTATATATAAAGCCAAATGAAGGGATAGATAAAAATAGACAGCCACACATATTACTAGTGATCCTTAAAAATAAAAAAATGGTTCAGAAGTTTTAAGTATGGTTCATCAATCACACTACTTCAGAAATAACTTTTCTTTAAAGTTAATATTGGCTTCAAATAGCTAAAGTACTTGAGACTCCTTTTAAGAAATTAAGAACTTTTTATTCCTCTAAGAATTCTGTTATTCATTGCCAGCAAACCTAATACAGTCAAGCCCCAAATTAAAGTTTTGATTATTAAATTAATTTTAATTAAAAAAAAAGAAGAAAGCTTGTCTTACTATTCTATTTATTTAGCTGCCAAGAGCCTAGTATGCACACTGACTGACTTAGCTGAGCCAACTCAAACTAAAACACTCTGAGTAAGTACTGGGAGTAGGAGCTGGGTCACTGTCTTGAAAGTGCTTGCTACTATATTGCATTAGGCTTCTCTCTGACATTCCTCTTGCAAAGGATTGCTAGTAGCTATTCTGGGCCTAAATAGCAATGTTATAAGACCTTTACCTAAAGAACAGACTGTAATTAAAACCTGTGCTTGAGCTTTCCTCTAAGCCCATAAGTACAGCCAAGTTATTTTCAAGTGCTTGTGAATAACTTGTAAAATGTTCTGAAAGTGGAGCTGTGGTTCAAGGTTTTTGAAAACAGAGTGGCAAATATTGTCTACCTGTAGAGATCAGATTCCAAAAGTGTCAGCTGACGTGCAATTTCTATGGGATGAAGTGTCATGAGATCAAATGTTTCAAACTGTCCTGGTCTGCTGATATGCCATTCAATTGGTGGAGGAGGACTTTCAAAGGTAATATTATGGCTTATTCCATTTGCCTGAGCTTGTTTCTTCCTCTTGATAATCTTAGCAATTGACTCTACCCATTTCTTCATAGCTTTCCCTAAAAAAGAACACAAAAATGCTTTTTACTTGATGGACATGAACTGCAAATCTTTGTATAATCTTTAACCCTCACCGAGCTTCAACAATTAACAACTCATGGGCAATTTTTGTTCTGTCTAACCTCACTCATACTCTCCCTCTACTCCCTATGTTGTTTTGAAGCAAATCTAAGGCACCATGTAATTTCATTCATATTTAAGTATGTATCTAAAGACTTTAAAAAATAACCACAGTACCATTATCACATACAAAAAAATGACAATAACTTCTTAATAACATCAAATATCTAGTTAGTTTTTGGATTTCCCTGATTGTCTCATAAATGTTTTCTAACAGTTGGTCTGTTTGAAATTAGGATCTCAACAAGATCCACACATTACACTGAGTCAATGTGTCTTAAGTGTCCTTAACTCTACAGACTCCCCCTTTATCTCTTTTTCGCTTGCAATTTATTGTTGAAACTGAATTTTTTGTCTGTTTCCCAAGTCTGAATTCTGCCAATTCTGCCCCTGTGGTATCATATGCCATGTTTCTCTGCCCCTGAATTTTCCACAAATCAGATACATAAAGGCTTGATCTGACTCAGGATCAATTTTTTGACATGGATACTTGCAAAAATATTTCCACAAGGGGGCATATAATGTCCGGTTACCTCTCTTTTCATGATGTTACCAGGAGCTGAGAAATGGTAATATTCTATCATTCCTTCATTTATTAGTTGAAATACTTTCATAAAAAGAAAATCTCCCTCATCAATTATGTGGTTATACTGAGACGTAACTTGTATAGCAAAGGCCTCTAGACATTAACTATAACAAGACCATTTACTTGCTTTATTCTAATGTTATATGTATTTTAGAAGCTTCTTAGATCACATATAATCTAGTATCTTTGTTAAGAATGTAAAGTGAAAATTAGTACCATAAACAATTTTAAGGTACACATGATAAAAATGTATCTTATACATCTCAAAATTGAAACAAAGGAATTATCTTCTTTATTTTAATTAAATTCCCCTTAAAGAACAAGTAGGAAAGAAATAAACTAGACTTCATTATGGTATTCTTAATTAATGTCTTATACTGTCAGATAAATGTTCTTGATTGGACCTAGAGTTTCATATCATGGGGCTGCACTCTGAAACTTCACATATCTTTCAGGTGCTAAAAATACAGCAAGAACTTTTCTAGAAGTAAGTATTATTTTAAAAAGCTGTTAACCGTTAAAAACTAAAGTGTAAGATTTAGGAGAATAAGACAACAGATAAAATTACACATATTTAATTAGTTGAAGGAATGGCAACCTTGAGACAAAATTAAATTGCTTAGGCTTATTAAAGAGATCTTGTGACTTCTTTTAAAGAATCTCCTAAAAAACTTGAAAACATAAGGTTTAAGGTATTAGATGGTTCTAAACATATGTGAGCTCCTTAGAGTCTATAAAAATTATTCCAAATGTTATTTCAGCTTTTTAAAAATGAAAAATAGTTTAGCTTCTGACTAGAAGTCACACAAATTCAAAAATAAATTCATGTGCGACATAAGATTCAATTAGACCTTTAAATAATATACCTCTTACACTTGAAATGAAGGATTCTAGTCTTTCAAGCAACTCCAAATCTCTTTCAAAGTCATAAAAATGATGTTCAACCCAGTGCCGAAAAACATTTAAGATCCTAATAGAATGAAAGAAAAACAGTTTAGTGAAACCTTACCATTCAATTACATTTTTATAACATTCAGAGTCTCTAATTTGTATTTAATTAACACCATGTTTCAATGATACAAAAAGAAGTCTCCAGACTATCACTTAAAAATTATACTTTAAGAACACTTCCAGGAAGATGGCGGTGTGAGCAGGGCGGCAGAAATCTCCTCCCAACACTATATTTATCTACGAAAACACAGAAAATACAACTATTCCTAAAAGAGAGACGAGAATACACAGGAAAGCGCACAGCGTGCAGCTACACCCGAGAGGACTCGGCACCCCAAGAGGTGGGTAAGATACGGAGCCGCGACCCGGCGGGACCCGAGCCCTCCCCACCCCAGCGCACCGGCGGGAGGAGAGGATTCAGAGCCGGGAGGGAGTGGAAGCACACCCCGCGAAGCAGCCAGCCCCGGTGATCTGCGCAGGGAGCGCTGACCCACATTGCGCAGTGCAGCGGAGATTGGAGAGACAGAGGGGCAGGATCTGAGCGGGGAACGCGCCAGGGTGCTTGCAGCTGGCTCCCGGGAAGGAAAAAAAAAAAGTGCGCTCTTTCTTCAGCGGTCTTAAAGAGACAGAGCCCAGCGGAGGAGCCGGATCGCCCCAGCACACTCAGCCCAGCAGGCTGAGAGTCCTGGGGAGTTTCAGACGCCTTAGCTGGCGACTGAGGAAGCGTAGCCATACTTAACACTTCTCACTGAGATCAACAGCCTCCTATTCGTTCCCACCCCTGCCAGAGCGATAAAGGGCCCTGCGGAGCGGCACAGTCACCGCTGTGGAATAGTGGGGCAATAGCGCCACCTAGAGCATTCCCACAGAATCTACGTCCGGTGGGCTTTTTTTTTTTGCTTTTTGTTTTGTTTTGTTTTTGTTTTTTCTTTTCTTTCTTTCTTTTTTTTTCTTTTTTTCTTTTTTTCTCTTCTCTTTTTAAAGTCTTAAAGAGCCCAGCTGACATACGTGGCAACTATCAGTGACCAAATTATGCAGCCATGAAAAGACAGAGGAATATGGTTCAGACCAAAATCAACCAGACAACCCCAGAGAGGGAATCTGAAGGGATGGAAATGCACAGCCTCCCTGAAAAAGAATTTAGAATAAAAGTCATAACCATGCTGATGGACCTACAGAGAAATGTGCAAGAGCTGAGGGAGGAAGTGAGGGAACTGAGGAAACACAATACAGAAATCAGACAAGCGATCGACGGGCTTAACAGCAGAATGGATGAGATGCGAGAGACTGTTAATGGAATAGAAAACAGAGAACAGGAGTACAGAGCAGCTGAGGCAGAGAGATAAAAGGATTTCTAGGAATGAAAGAATATTAAGAGAACTGTGCGACCAATCCAAACGGAACAATATTCGCATTATAGGAGTACCAGAGGAAGAAGAGAGAAAAAGGGATAGAAAGTGTCTTTGAAGAAATAATTGCTGAAAACTTTCCCTCGCTGGGGAAGGAAGTAGTCTCGCAGTCCACCGAAGCTCATAGATCTCCCAACACAAGGGACCCAAGGAAGACAACACCAAGACACATAATTATTAAGATGGCAAAGATCAAAGATAAAGACAGGGTATTAAAGGCAGCTAGAGAGAGAAAAAAGATCACCTACAAAGGAAAACCCATCAGACTATCATCAGACTTCTCAACAGAAACCTTACAGGCCAGAAGAGAATGGCATGATATATTTAACGTAATGAAACAGAAGGGCCTCGAACCAAGAATATTGTATCCAGCACGATTATCATTTAAATATGATGGAGGGATTAAACAATTTCCAGATAAACGAAAGTTGAGAGAGTTTGCTTCTCATAAACCACCACTACAGGATATCTTAAATGGACTGCTCTAGATGGAAGCACACCTAAGGCTAAAAAGATGTCACCAGAGGGAAAAAAAAATCATAGCAAAGAAAGCAGACCATCCAAATACCAACTAAAGGCAAAGAATAAAACACCTATTATAGAAAGAATGGAGGAGGAGGAATAAGAAGGGAGAGAAAGAAAGAAACATCAGACTGTGTTTACAATAACTTAACAAGAAAGTTAAGTTAGATTGTTAGATAGTAAAGAAGCAACCCTTGAACCCTTGGTAACCACGAATCTAAAGCCAGCAATGGCAATAAGTACATACCTATCAATAATCACCCTAAATGTAAATGGACTGAATGCACCAATCAAAAGACACAGAGTAACAGAATGGATAAAAAAGCAAGACCCATCTATATGCTGCCTACAAGAAACTCACCTCAAATCCAAAGATATACACAGACTAAAAGTGAAGGGATGGAAAAAGATATTTCATGCAAACAACAAAGAGAAAAAAGCAGGTGTTGCAGTACTTGTATCAGAGAAAATAGACTTCAAAACGAAGAAAGTAGCAAAAGATAAAGAAGGACATTACATAATGATAAAGGGGTCAGTCCAACAAGAAGATACAACCATTATAAATATATATGCACCCAACACAGGAGAGCCAGCATATGTGAGACAAATACTAACAGAATTAAAGGAGGAAATAGACAGCAATGCATTCATCTTAGGAGACTTCAACACACCACTCACTCCAGAGGACAGATCAACCAGACAGAAAATAAGTAAAGACACAGAGGCACTGAACAACACAGATGGACCTAACAGACATCTACAGAACTCTACACCCAAAAGCAACAGGATACACATTCTTCTCAAGTGCACATGGAACATTTTCCAGAATAGACCACACACTAGGCCACAAAAAGAACCTCAGTAATTTCAAAAATATTGAAATCCTACCAACCAACTTCTCAGACCACCAAGGTATAAAAACTAGAAATAAATTTTAGAAAGAAATCAAAA
>JAVSCE010000578.1:0-84000 GCA_032199065.1 Smutsia gigantea | reverse complement strand
AATATTGTTTTGTTTGGATTGGTCACACAGTTCTCTTAATGTTCTTTCATTCTTAGAGATCCTTTTTTCTCTTTCTGCCTCAGCTTCTCTGTATTCCTGTTCCCTGATTTCTATTCCATTCAGTCTCTTCTACCTCAACCAGTCTGCTCTTAAATCCTTCCATTGATTGTATCATTTATGTTATCTCCCTCCTGAATTCATCCCTTAGCTCTTGAATATTTCTCTGTATCTCCATCAGCCTGCTTATGACATTTATTTTGAATTCTTTTTCAGGAACACTGGTCATTTCAGTCTCACCAAGCCAGCCCTCTTTCTGGTGTTTGAGAGATTTTTAGATTGAACAAGGTTCTTCTGCCTTTTCATGGTGATGGGAGTGGTCGCTGGTGAGTGGCACGTGTGTCGTCTGGAAGAACATAGTCCCTTCCTTCTTGCCGGTCACCTTGCCTGCCTCCACAGTTTGTGCCAGTTAACCGTGCACAGGCAGCAGCCTCTGGGTTAATCCCCTAGGGTGGTCTGGGCATGGCAGCCTTCATAATGGCCTAGGTCCCTGGCGAGGGTTGCCCACCAGCAGTGCGTGTGTCTGCCAGAAGGACAAGGCCTCTTCGTGCCTCCTGGTCTCTGCGCCCATCACCTCTGTCTGTGCCGGTCCACCTCGCACAGCAAGCAGCCTCTGGATTGATCCCCTGAGCTGTCATGGGCCGGGCAGCCCACCGGATGGCCTATGACACTGGCAGTGGTTGCAGGCGAGCAGCGTGTGTTCTGCTGCAAGAAGAAAGCCCCTTCGTGCCTCCCAGACTATGCGCCCATCTATTCTGTCTGTGCTGGTCAACCATGCGCAGGGAGCAGCCTCTGGGTCTGGGCCAGTTATAGCTGCATGCAGGGAGAAGCCTCTGTGTTAAGCTGTGCGGTTGCTGTAGGCAGGGCTGCTCTCTGGCTGGTCTGCAGCAATGGCAGCGACAGCCGTCTTGCTGGCAGGGAAGAAGGAATGACAGGCTGCTTATTGGGGGACCTCGGAACTGCAGTGCCACCCAGGAGGATAGGGAGCCTTAAGTTCCTTAAAGTTCCCAGCTTGCTGGGCTGAGTGTGCCAAGACGGTTTTGTCAAACTGTTAAATCCTTGTCCCTTTAAGATTTTTAAAGTGCCTGTTTTTCTTTTGTCCCAGGGCAGCCAGCTGTGGGAACCTGTTCACAGTCTTATTCTCAGATTTTGCTTTTCCGCTCCTCTAATATCCAGAGCACCATGCAATATGTGTCTGTGCTCCTGGGTAGGTTTTTGTGTGGATGTAAATTTTAAACTCATTTGGTGAAATACCAAGGAGTAAGATTGCTGGGTCGTATGGCAAGAGTACGTTTAGTTTTGTAAGAGACGGCCGAACTGTCTTCCAAAGCGGCCGCACCATTTTGCATTCCTACCGGCAATGGTTGAGAGTTCCTGCTCCTTCCACATCCTTCTCAGCATTAGATGATGTCAGCGTTTTGGATTTTGGCTATTCTTATAGGTGTGTAGTGCTGTCTCATCGTAACTTGCGTTTTCCTCTTGGCATATAATGTGAAGATGTTTTCCTATGTTTACTTGCCATATAGGCAACTTCTTTGGTGAGATGTCTGTTATGGTCTTTGGCCCAATTTTTAATTGGATTATTTTCTTACTGCTGAGTTTTAAGAGTTTCTTTCTTTCTTTCTTTGTATATTTTAGATAAGATCCCTTTATCAGATGTGTCATTTATAAATATTTTCTCACAGTCTGTTTTTCTTTTCATTCTCTTGAGGTGATATTCCTCTGATGGAGTCCCTGGCATCAACGTACGTCTCAGTTCGCTTACGTGGTCCTCTTCTCTGTATTGAATGTGGACCCAGTGGTGGCAGGAAGTGCTGGAGAGAGGATTCAGGAGAACCTAGTTTTGTTCCTTCTGTGTAATTCCTCAGGACAAAGCCCGGTATGTGTGAGGGAGAGAGGCGTTTGCTGGTCCCCACGACATCCCCATGTGCTGGCCAGACCAGTGCATGATTCTGCAAGCCAGTATTTGGTCTCAAGTCAAGGAGTGAATTTGAGAATCTAGAAAAGAATGAGTTTTATTATGTTTCTCTTTCTCTTATTTTGAGGACAGCCGGGAAGTTATGAAATCCCTGGAATTTAAGGTGGACAAAGTAGGCTTACTTTGAATTTGTGGTGAATTAAGACAGTTATTGTCGCAGTTAAACCAGCCTGTCCTACTTTATACATTAAGTATTTTCAAAGGAAGGAATTCGCTTTTGAGTTGAGGGAAAGTACAGCAGGAGCCTTTCCTCACCGGAATAAGCCAGGGCCATTGTATCACCCCCGGGCAGCTTTGGGTAATTTTTTTGGGTGCTGTTCCGAGGGGTCGTCCAGTATGATTGGCAAGATGCTCATTTCAGCTACAGACATCCTTAAACTAAACACTCACCTCTCCATTTCCTGCCTTGTTAATAGGATGTCATTCAAGACCAAATGGTACAGACTGGATTAAAAAAAAATTGCGGTTAAATAAAGCTGCTTATTCAAAAGAATTAAGAACAACAATTTAATCATTTTACATTTTGGCTTTTAAAAATAAGATCGGCTTTTACGGCAATTACTGGGTTGAGCATACACGTAAATGCGATGGCTAATGCCAGTGACAATTTATGTTTTAAGTTATTTTCTTCCTTGTAATTATGGATTTGAGCGACAAGGTTGCTAACATCACAATTGCCAAGATGTTTTAGAAGGAAAGGCACAGCAGCAGACGTGCTCCAAAGTATTCTCACTCTGAAAAAGCTCCGAATGTATTAGGCGCCTTTTAGCCTTATTTGAATAACTGCGTAATGTGACTTATATTTTCTTATACCTTCTCACCGATAAGTAGAGAGAGTCGTGTGTGAATAGGAAGCTATTTTGCTGAGAAGAATTCCAGATGAATCACAGCATCCACTTCTCACATTGTGATAGGGTCTTCATTCACTGGACGTCTCTGATTGAGTCACTGACATGCCTTCTCAGGGTCTTTACTCCGTCTGCAGTGACACGCATGGCTTACAGAATCCTGTCAAATGCCATTAAACGTGTTTTCCTTTTTTGCACAAGAAGCCGAAGCAAGAAAGAAGCTAATAGAAGTTTGGGATTAGTGATTGCTTAAGAAAGTCACAGGCTAGTCTAGCTGAAGTCAATAGTTCTGAGACCTCAGCAGGGGCATTCAAGCCATCTTTGATTTCAGCATTATTTGAGAGGATTTGAATTTTCTTTTTCAGTTTAAATTAATAAAGAGACAACCTAGGTTGTCAAAGATGTTATGGCATCTTTACTAACAAAGATGTTTATCGTCACTTAACATAATGGTCCCCCAGCATATCTATATGCAGTAAGTGATGAAAGAGGGATGTATTGTATAGACTGCATAGATACTGGGAGTCAGAGGAGCACCGAGGCTATTCAAGGGGGGACAGAAAGTGACTTTGAACAGGACAGTGAAAAAATTTGTAGGAGACATAATAGAAGGCAACTGACTGTAGGGGAGGTTACGGTCCTTCCCCCGGAATGGTGTGAAGAGGACCTTCTCAGCCCATTCGTGGATCATTTGTCTCAGGAGGAGAGGAGACACCACTGTCAACAGTGTGGTGGGGCTAGTAGTTTCCTAGAAGCAGAAGGGAATGAATCCAAGAACAACCAGGAGATTTTGGGGCAGAGAGTAGGCAAAAAATGGTGCGATTGGAAAAGGTAGAGAGAGCTGTGCCCTGTAAGCATTACCTGAAAGGAAGAATAAAAACATGCACATTTGCAGGTGATTTAAATGAATTTTCAGGCTGATTTCTACATTTTTGGACCTTTCTATATGATCTAGCTTCTTATTGTTGGGTGTATATGCTGTATAATATTTTCTATTAAATAGACATCTTAGTGTAACAATGTTCAAGAGACCTTGCCCAGAATCTCTGATGTGACCAGGAACACTGGATATGATCACCTGGCAATGCTCTAGGAATTTATTGGAGAGGATTCAGAAAATCAATCTTCCTCTCTGGATTATGTGTGCATGTATTAATTTTATTTTGAAATTATTTTCTTTCAATAACTTCATCCCAAGCATGACAAGTAAAAGGACTATCATTTGGTTTTCTTTTTGGGACAAAATTAAATGTGTAACTTAAACCCCACAAACTTATCTTTGGAGAGCTTTGTAAATCTATTCCTTCCCATGTGGAGAATTATTGGAAAAGTGTTAAAAAGTGCTAAACTGTATTAATATGAAGAGAGAAAGTGAGGTCAAGGGGTCACCATGCCAGGGTGACTGCATTGAAGGAGGAGCTTTATTAAAATTTGACTATGAAAGGGACAACCTGCTTGTTCCCTGAGAACTATTTGAGTCATTTCTCCACTCCCAGATTTGGAAACTGGAATTTTAGACAGGGCATGGAATAGCAGGATGCCCATCCACCTTTCCTTTCCATTCGTGTGGACTTTGCATCCCTTCACGTATTATTCATACCTCTCTGGGGATGAGGTAAAGAGAAAGTAATGAAAGCGAAAATGCATATTGGTTTGTTTGACTAAAATGGGGTCTTTAAACAATATGGATTATAACGTATCCAGATTTTGTTTTGTCTCACGTGGTAGATAGTGAAGTTGTAATGGCACACAGTCGGGGTCAAGTTATGAGACTTCCCCCTACTTAAACATAAAATAAGCCTCAGCAATTACATTCATGCTTCCATTTTTTTCCAAGGCGAGATGGAAAGAAAACACCAAATACATCAGACATTCCAAAATATAAATATTTTGCTATTGTTATCAATCACTGGCTCATGCTGTGTTCTTTTCTCCATCTGTTGTTACATTCTGTAGGATGAAGTTTTACTATTAGAATTTGTATTATTTAACCAAAACATCTGATCTTATATTAACTTAACCCCCGGATAGTTTGATGTAGATGGTAGATATACAAAAATAAAAGGCTTTTACAGGTTTTATTAGGTTCTACCTGGGCACACTTTCAGGAGACCACGTATGTCTGTCCACCCCCAAACATCCACTAACCCAATACCTTGCAATTTGTAGATATTGACCGAGGCAACAGACAGGGAGGTAGTGTTAGTTTATTAGAAGTTGGAATGCATTTCTAAGTGTTTATTTCTTTAAGAAAAGCCTAAAATAGGAACGCAAATGCACACGCTTCAGAAATCAAGGAGATAATGTAGATATAAAAATTTTAATCTTTTACAGTAATCAAAATGCAATAAATTATTTCACTTTTCCTTTTATCTGTTTGGACACCAACAATGGTACACACGTGTGAGAAGCACCAGCTGGCCCTGATCTTAGCAGAGGGCATAAAGCAGTCAGGGCCGACCTCGTGCTGAATGAGGACCGAGGCTACTCGGTTCTGTAACTGGTACCACAGGGGATGTGGGTTCCAATGTGCCAGAGCTCCCAGGTTTTCAAGAGGGGCCATACATTTGGATTAAAAAATGTAAAATGGATATATGAAAATGGATTGAATGTAATCCATTTAAAATATAAAAATGGATGCAATCAGGGCTCAGGAGGACAAGCCAAATTTATATTCCAGCCAGACCTGGCCCATGTCTGCCAGTTTGTAACCTCTGATCTATGGTTTGGTTCTTCTCAGAACGATAGCTCCCGCCCTAAGCGGCAGCCTTATACAGGACTCTGCTGGCTGGGTCCTTTTGCCTGCATAGCCCTTAAATTAGCATGTTTGTGAGCTCCCCTGCTCTTGGCCGAGCCTGCTCCACTCCCCAGACTGCCCCCGTTTGTTTGGGCAATGATATGCCCATGGCCAGTGTGGACACTGCCGTCCTGCTCACTTGTCCTCCAGTCAGTCACTAGGTCCTCCCAGCTCGTCCTAAGTATTTCTTGATTCTGCTGTCTGTGCAACCCAGTTTCTGCTTATCATCTGTCTCTGAGATGGCTGTAATTGCCTCCGAGTGGCCTCCCGGGTGGCCAGAATGCCAGACCGGTCTAGTGAAAATGCAAAAATATGACCTATTCCCCTCTCTTGCTTAAATGTGTTCCAGTGGCTGTGCTTCATCCACAGGATGAAGTGGACTTTGACATCCTTGTGATGACGAAACCCATGTCTCCCTGCTCCTGTCCACTTCTCCAGTCCCCTGTCTCCCCCTTCCCTATCTTGCATTCTATCGAAATGAAAATCTTATTTTTCTGCACTTTCTGTAATCTTTAATGACTGGGCCTTTGTTTATGCTATTCCCTCTTTCTAGAATTCCCTGTTCCTCCTCTTTGTGGGACTCACTCTCACCTGTTTTTCAGAACTCTGCTTAGACCTCGTGTCCTGCCGGCAGCCTTCTCCCAGACCCCATGCATACTTGCCTTGCATCAGTTGTCACATTCTATTAAAATAACCCGTTCTTCCTCTAGGTGGGAATGTCCCAGACAGCACATTATTATCTTGCACTTTTTAGTTCCTAGCAGTGTTACTAGCCAAAGGAACATAAGCAAATGATGTTTGTTGAGCTGAAATGAATGAGCGGTCCCAGGATCCTGGGAGGGAGCAACAGCAGAGTGGATCAGCATGGACCGCAGGGCGCTGGTGAAATGCAGCTGGTGAGACAGTGTGGGTCGTATGCTGGCCACGCACACGCTCACATATTCACAGATGGTGAATGTATAAGGACCAGACGGTTGGTTGGTCGAGAAAATGTTAAGCTTTAGCTAAAAAACGGTCCCTCCCTAGCTGACTTGATGCCTTTCCTCCCGAGACTTCCGGGAAAGTATGTGCAGGACCTGAATGCTACCTGGTTAAGTATTTCCTTGGGAGCTGCTGCCTTTTTTTCCTATGTACTAATAATGTTACACAGGAGGTTTTAGATTTAATACAATTTTAAATGATGGAGCATATTACCTCTAAATAAAGCTGTTATCTGAATAATCCTCATTTAATTAAGTCTGATTTTGCTCTTTTGAGGGGAAAAGTGAGATTTCGATTTCTCTCACACGTCCTTGGGGAGTTTTTTTTTTACTTTTTCTACTTCTGAACAGCATTAGCAGGATAATATTATATAGCTCTGCTTTGTGGGTTGATATTTTTAATATGCTAAGGACCTAAGCTCTTATTCTTTGTCATGTTGGTGTCTGCATTGAGTACTTTTTTGTACTCAGCATTTATTGACTCATTATTATATGCTAAGTGCTGAGGCAGGTGTATGAATTAGCTCATCATGCCAACATTAATGTAGAGGAATAAATACTCTCATTATTTCGACTCAGCTCATGAAGGCACAGAAGCTCAGGTAGATTATACTGTTTGCCCAGTTTACATAGTTAGGCAGGGGCAGATCTAGGGCCAATCCCCATGTACCTAAATCTAGAGCCTGAAATCTTAATCTCCATGTTGTGCTGTGTACTGGGACTGAATTCTGATAGTTACTATGTAAGTACAGGAGATGATTCTAATGTCTTGACATGAAATTACATAGGCAGTTAGAATGAACATATCTAGCTAAAAAGTAAGGGTGCCATACTGTTCTGGCTGTTCCATTCAGTTTGTATTTTGACTTTAACATTTGTGTAGGTCATTTTTCTCTGAAAATAAAGTGTCTTTGGAAGATAATGGGCAAAGAACCTTGGCTGTTGTATGAGGTGCTTTCAAATGCAAATAAGAAATTTGTTTTAACAAAATGCCTTACAGAAGAAAGATATTTATTATCTCCCATAAGCGGAAGCCTTGAAATAGTGATTCCAGTGTTGGACAACTGAACAGCTCAACAGCATCATCGAGAATCCACGTTTTCCCATCTTTCAGCTCTGTTATCCTCAGTGTTTTTGCACTTGTCCTCAAACAAGCCTCTCTGTTTCAAGATGGCTGCAGGAGCTCTTACAGTCACTACAAACTCCAAAGGGAGGAGAAGAACAATTTTCTCTGATAAATCTTAAATTTAAAGTAAGAAAAAAATTTCCGGAAGTCCCGCAGCATATCCTCATCATGCTGCTCTTGCTAGACTTTTAATGGACCTAAAATTGACCATTTTTAAGCCAATCACTTAGCACGGAGAAAGGACTTATCATGACTAGTTTATATTAATCAGGCTTTGCCATCCTTACTACAATCACCCAGGGCTGGAAAGGAGTCTAGGTTCTATTATGGCACATGACCACCAGAAAGTGAAAAAATCAGGGGTCCTCACAGAGAAGAACTCGGTGTGCGTCCGTGTGTGGAGTGGGGGTTGGTCTGCATATGACTCTTGGGTGACAAGTAATGCCTGAAATAATTTTCTTCCAGTGCAAAGAATCAAGTGGAGATTTCCTTCTAAGAGAAGGTTGTCTCCTGTACTGAAGTCTAATACCCAGGCTGGGGCAACCATGTTAATATGGCTGTAGGCTCTGACCAGCTGTGGGAAGTCTGGTTACAGTGAGGACCAGAATGATGATCAAAGGTTCTGTCCTCAGCTGTTGATGGTGCCTGACACCCTGTAAGCAAAGCCCTTTGTTCTCACTTTCATTTCTGGCAAGTGGCTTGTCTTTGGAGGCTCTCGTCTTCTACTCGAAGGTCATGCGGAAAACCGATGAGTTGGGGGCTCTTTGTCATCCACCTCTTCATTCATGAAACCAGTGAATAGGGAGTTAGTAAGAGTTCCACCTAATTTGACTTAACTATTTTGTAAGCTTTGGCCTCTCTGCAAGTTTTATTTCCTGTTACCGCCAATACTGAGAGGTTGGTGGGATAGATTGGAAACCTCAAGAAAAATCTTCCAGGCAGTGTGGACGTGGATTTAGTAAGACATTTTTCATCCCACGGATGCTTGTCATTAAACTTTGCAGATAATACTATCGGTTCATGCAGAAAGGAACACTGAATTAAAAAAAAAAAGTAGGTAGCTGTTGCTTCAGAAAACTTATTATTGTCAGCAATAATCAATTACTTTTACAACAAACTTATGGAATTAATGCAGGATGATGTATTCCAGTCACTGCAGGGTACTCTGATAGAATTTTAAACATGCTTCTGATTTAAATTATGTATTAATTGGTTCAGGCACCAGGCTGAAAGGCCTGGCACTAATGATAAAGCCAGGTAAGCAGTCTGATTAATGGAAGGAGCTGGGAAGAATTTGCTACAGGAGCTGAAGCACTTTGTCTAGTAGCACTAATCATCGTAATTTATTACGAGAAGCTTCTTCCATGGCCCTGAGTCATAGCTGTTATTCCTTCTGAAAGAATGTATTGAGTCACCTGTTTAAAAGGATTACCCAGGGAAAAAAATGTTTATTTTAAAATTGAGAAAAATAAAATATTATTCTCCTTTTTTTAAGAAACCCAAGGATGGGAAAAATAAGGTGGGTTGCAGAGTGATATATGTATCCATGTTTGAAAACTTGATTCCAAGTGGAGCAAGAGGTGCTGCATTGGGTTACCGCTGCACATAACATTAAAGTTTTGGAAAACATTCCATTACTCTTGTAACTACACCAAGTCCTTGTTATTCTCATATTGTGAATGAGATCGTGAAGAGAATGAAGAAAGCCAAGGACACTCACAAGGAGCTCACAAAAGAAAGACCTGGAAGGAAAAGATAGACATCAAGGTTGTTTTTAACCTGATTGTCTGGATAAGTCTAGGTTATAATGTAAATACTTTAAATACATCTTGGTTCCCTCAAAATTGCTGGATAATTTCTTTCCCTATCTCATTGGACTGAGAGACATATGTCAGCTGTGTCTATAACATAAAATTTTATAGTTATGTTTATAACAAAAATTTATGATTTATTTCACATTTCAGATGAAGGGGAGGAGTTGGTTGAGAAAGAGAAAGATGGTTTGTCTGAATGTAAACTTTGTAGCTGCCATAGAAATTGAGTTGGGTTCTCTTGTACCCCTCTTGCTCTATTTTCATGCTGTCTTTCTTCTCCAGTTCATTTCTTTTCGATTGTTACATTTGCCAAAGTTTTGAAAGTTCCTTTTCTGTTTTCTTGACACCAGTAGGTGTGAGTCCTCCTGGGCTCTGCCTTCAGTGGGGACACAGTTACTTTCTGCTGGCCTGGCCAAAATGCATTTAGACGCCAGGCTCTGTCATTCATTTACAGCAAGGTCTGAAGAATTATTTTCTAGGCGGAATGAGTAAGAATTCATAATGGTGAGGGAACTGTTTTGGGGAAATTTCATCTGAGTGGAGCATAAAATCTGAATTACAAGTCAAGAAAAAGACAGAGCTAAGATGTTTTGAGTGAGCAGTAACAGAAATTTGGCAGTGTGACAGGCAAGTAACAGAAATTTGATGGTGTGATGGGCGAGCGGGGAGACAGATGGAGGGGAAGCAGTCTCCAAGCAACTTGAAAGCAGGATCAGATGATGTCAGTAAGAGGTGCATCTAATACTCTACTTGAATTTTTTTCTTGCATTGCTGTGATATTAGCAGAAGGTTATCTCCTTGGTGACATCCGAGTGGCATATTTATTAAATGCACATTTGAGAAGTGTCTGCAGCTTGCCTAGTGATGCCCATGTCATTAGCGTCCTGATGAACTGTAGCAATGAACACACTTGGAGCCCTGAGGAGAGCCCCTGGCCTAGGGTAGGGGAGGGTGGTGGGAACCCAGGTAGTCTTGCCGGAATACGGAATGCCTGAAGGTATTTTTGGAGAATGAGTGTGAGGATGTTCTCACCAAGCCATGGAGGTGAGACAAAGAATTGTAGAAGTTCCCACGAAGCAGGAGGGTGGGGTGTACTGCATGATTCATGACCTTGATTGTATTAGCTCAGGATCAGGTTTAAATCCAAGAAAGGCCATGTTTTGCTGTTATGTATTTATTCATTTGGTACATTATCTTAAGCTGCATAACAATGCTGAATTACAGAGAGGTCCTTATGGAATTTAAGGGCATACATGGGATGTAGAGGTAGTAGAGAAGTAAGCAAATGCATACGTCTATTTATAGTTTGTGATGACATCAAACTGCGAAGGACTGACTTCAGAGAGATCAGTGGCAGGGGACCAGTTAGAAGACCGTAACAGAATTGCAGGTGACAAATTACCAGGATTTAGACTAGAGTATGAGCTAGTGGAGACAGTGTGGGCAATCAGGGCGATTTTGATGAAGTGTCGCAATGGGCACCCTTGCTAGAAATAAAATTTGCTATGCCATTAAGCTATTTCTTGGTGGACCCCTCAATCCTGGGTGCCAGGGTCAAGATAAGACAGAGCCTTGCCCAGTTCATATCTTTTTATTCAGCTATGAAATAAGTAGTGGCATGGGAGAAAGGGTTTCTCTCCAGCTTAGCTCAGATGAATTACATTTTGGTCAGGGTTAAACCACCTCTCCTATTTTAATATTAAAAATTTCCTCTGAGTTCTATTGCTCTATATGCAGTTTCTCTAATCCAGTTTGTCTCACATATTCTTCCCATCATTAGAATAACCTACATCTGTAGTAAGTGGTTGGTCTTTGTCATAAAGCAAGCAGGAGAGATCTGTGGTCTAAATTCATCCTCGGATGTCTCATCTTCCTGTGCTCTTAACATGTATTGTTACAGACTTTTCCAAACACAGCCAGGCTTTACTCAACATCTTGACTATGATGGAATTATCTGGGTCCTCACCCATGTCTGCCATCAATAGATGAATCACGTAAGTCCTACATTCCACTAGCAAAATATTCTGGAACAAAAGAGAACTCCACTCATCTCTCCGTGTAATACATGCAGATGGCCAAGAAGACGTAAAGCCGTAGCAGGGCATCCTCCTGTAGGACAGAAGAGAGGAAGAGTATGTCCTTGACTTTAAATAGCACATGTCCTCCCCTGCAGTTTAGTGTTTCTGAAATGGACATTGGATCTTATATTTGATTGCATCACAGAATTAAAGAAAGACATTTAACCCTACCAGCTTTGATTCAAAACTCCCACCACCAAAATGATGAATTGAGAGTAACAACTATTTACAATTAAAGTTACCCTCATCAGAAGTGGTGACATGGTAACTCACATGTGTGTGTGTGTGTGTGTGTGTGTGTGTGTGTGTGTGAGCAAGCAAGCGAGAGAGCGCATGCATGAGGGAGAGAGGGCTGGGGGTGGGGAATGGCGTGGAGATGACACATTTTTGGCCACACTGCCCTGCTGGTGTCCTCATTCAGCAAGATGAGCTTTTGGAGAGGAATCAGATGTGCGTGGCAAATGGTCAGGTCCGTTTTAGACCAGGTGGGGTGAGCTTTCTGTAAAGCATCAACAGGCACCTGGCTTTGTGGGACCCCAGCTCAGGAGAGGAGCCCAGAAAGAGGGAGCTTTGGGCGTTTCAGCGCATCAGGGAGCCGCTCAAGCTGCCCTTTGGCCAAGGCAGAGCGGCACATCTAGAGCAGGGTGAGGGGCCTGAGAGGAGTGGTTGGCGGTTGTCCCTTGTCATCCGCTTCAGAGCGCGAGAGTGCAGAGGCTTGTGGGAAGGGAAGGAGTCGCGGTAGAGTGACAGGAAGTCACACTCATTTAGGGTTGAATTTATAGTTTATCCGTTTTGAACCCCAAGCATTGATTATACTTTCCAGAGAGTTTAAAGATCCTTATTTTGCAAAGCTTATTGCCTGTGTACCTGCAGTAGTGCCCCAAACATGGCTAAGTAGGTGCTTAATAACCAGTCATTGGATCAGTGTTAAAGGAGACACAGAAAAGGAGCACAAGAAAAGTTAAATAGCACAATTTTTATGTTGATATTACAAAATCATTACAAAGGAATACATAATATGTCATTCAGGATGAGTTCTAGCTTTAGTCAATAAACCAGTGCTAAGTGTGGGTCCTCTTCTTTAATCTGACTCATGCTGTAAATAAATAAATATGTACTCAGAATGTCAAAACATTTTAAACATGAAGTAGGTGTCCAAAGTTCAGTTTAAATGTGATTTGGAAAAAGTGTTTTTATTTGCTTTGCTTGGAATCCTTAAGACAATTAAACAAGGTATCCTGCCATGTTTGGTACCAGTCATTAATTCCATGCTGATGCTGTTTTAGAGTCAGTGTTGTCCATGTATCACAAGCCCTCAGAAATGGTGAGAAGTTGCCGAAGGGCTACCTCTGTGTCCTGCCCACCACGTTAGCCTCAGATTAAATTCTGAACCAGTGTCCTGCTCAAATGGCCCTTCTGCAAGGATATGGGCCATCAGGAGGGACCCTCTTTTGGCCTCTGCTTTCAGTTGGCAATACTTCCTCTGGGAAAGAGAAGTAACTCATAGGATAATCTACAAAGGCCCACAGTTTCTTGAGTATTTCAGGCTGTCCTTTCCAAAAGTATAAGGTCAGGGAATAAATCCCCACCACCGAATGTTGTGAAGGATGTCAGCCACAGCCTTTGTGAAAAAGAACTTGGCATCACGCGGATATACGAAGACAGACATAAAACCTAGACACAGCCGTATATAGCAGCCATGTCGGAAAGGAAAACTTAAAACGCTCATGAAAGAAAAGCATCTGCTTTGTAGTGACCTTAACATTAACCTCTTCTCTTTACAGGTAGATACTGCTAGCATAAATTGAAATCTCTTTGCAAAAACAGCATATTTAAAATCTTTAAGCAATGCAATGATTTGGAGAATTTGGGTCTATATGGTTCTTATCCCCTCAATTCCTTGCCCAGAGAGCTTTGGGGTTCATCCATTTTCAGTTTTAGTGAAAATTGCGAATTTGTACATGTTCTGTGTAAAAAAAAAAACACCCCTGTTAACTGGTGAGTTCCGACCTTGACGTCATCTTGTCTGAAGAACTCTGGCTTCACATAATTCTTTTAACTTTTTGATAAGTGAAAATAAATGAGAAAAGCTTGCAGTACAACTTGCTTGGAATGGCCATATATTTTGAAACTTGCTAAGGCTGGTATAAAGAAGACAGAAAGCTAAATCAGCCCAGCTCAGTGCGACACTTATGAAGAAAGACTACTTGTTCCAGAAATAAAACTAAATTTACTTATGCCAGAAAAGCCTACCTTGGGAGCAGAATCAGAGGGGCAAAACTATTTCAGAACAGGGATGGACTATTTTCAGTATCAAAGGAACCCTCTGATGTTCTTCCTTTAAGACTTAGTTCCTCATAATCTTACTCAAAACAAGGTTTCAGTTGATGCTGAGGAAAATGGTTGTTTGAAATGCATTATATTTTTAGCTGAACTCTTCCATGAATTTAACTGGTGTGTGTGTGTGTGTGTGTGAGTTTATTTAATAAAGTGAGAATTATTTCTTAAACCATTGGCTGGGTTGGGTTGTTTCCTTTATAATGGCTAACTTCATATATAATGGATTTATCTGATGATTGTCATTTGATTTTGATTTTTGTTAACACATGCATCACATTTGGTACTGGAATGGCAAGAATTGGTTCATTCACAAGGAAAACTGTAGCTTTTATGAAAGATTGCTTCATAATGGATGAAAATAGAACCTACTGAAATTCTGCTATCTCTATACAGTGTTAGAAAAACAAGCGATTCTTTTAATTATGTAGCTCCTTGGCTGGATCTCTGGGATATAAAATATTTGCAGCTTTAGAGAACACACAGCAGCTTAGTGCGTATTGTCAGATGAATGTACAAATGAATAACGATAAAACCATGGAATGAAAAGTTTTTCCCCTCATTTAATTCTAATATGCTATACCACAAGTGTGTTATTGGGAATCTTTTCACATGTAATTAAACTATTGAGAGACCAAAAGATTGAGTAAACTGAAGGCCAAGGAAGGACAGATAAAAGAATACTAAATTCCACAGAGCATTTTATCAGCTTACCGCTATTCTCTCTGTAGCCAGCTAATAAGATGGAAAAAAAAAATCTAGTACTTAAAGGTCTGGTGAAAGGCTGCATATAACTGAATAAACATCTTATTAATTATGGAAGTAGCAATTTTTATTTTCAAAGTATAGTTAATGCTTTTATGAAATGTACCAGTAATTTCTAATGCTTGGAAGACAGCCATCTGCGTGCAGACTTTCTTGTGGTTTCTGTCCTGACCTACATTGTTAAATGAAGCCACTCTTTTTGTACGTTTTTTTTGTTGTCGATACATTTTTTTTATTGAAGTGAGCCAATATTATATTGGTTTCAAGTATACAACATAGTGATTCCACATTTACATGCATTATTAAATCCTAAGTGCCACCATTCTTACCAACAGGTGGGTGTCACATCGGCTTGCTCTGTACCTTTGATGAATCTTTTCATGATGTTATTTAAAGACATGTTTGTACCACTCCCAAGTGCCAAACCATTCATGAACGACAGTCTTCCACCATCAGTAGAATTGTCTTATATAGTAGAATTACATGTACGAAGACATCTTGCAAGGGTAATCAATCTGTACTTTCTTGTACATAACCCTTTCCTTCTTCTGTGGTAGGCCTTCTGATCGCCCCAAGGAGAAATGGATTTATTGAAGAGATGCAAAAAGGAGATTTATAGCAGGAATAATACTTTTGAAATCCAAGTTTCTTGATTTGCTAGAAATTTCTCTGGGAACATAAAAGGATCCTGAAAATAAAAAATTCTGAAACAGAACTGTTGTTCTCCAGCACCGTGAGAGTCACTGAGGTCTGTGTGAGCTGTCCTTGTTGTAGATCCATCTTTATTTATGTCCCTAGGAACTGGGAAGGACTCTGACACAGAGAGTGAGTTGATCCCTAGAAGGACAGCGATAATCATGGAACAAAAAGTTCTAGCATCTGATCTTGGGAAGGATTTGAAGGTAGAGGAAACTTACTCCCTTTGTTTATGTATTAATACTAGCGCTTTCCTTAGGCTTCCAAGCATAGGGCGAAAAATCAATTCTGAGATACAGAGGATATCTTAACATAGTAATAAAAACATCCCACTTAGGACAGCAGCCTTCCTTTGTAAGGGAATTGCCCATCCTAGATCATGAGGAACGTTACTGGTGGCCAAAGAGAGGTCTTATTACAATCATAGACCCACCAAGGACTTCAGGGTTCACTTACTTCCAGACGCCACCCCCACCAGAATCCTGACTATACAGTGCCTGACGCTGCTCACTTGCTCTGTCCTTGAGTGACTTCACCGATGGAGGACCCCCTCATCCATAGGCCAGTCTTTCTCATTGCTGACCCCTCTGGTTGCTACGATCATTGTTCTATTAAAGTTCCAGGACCAGTTTTACATTTTGTGTATTTTTCTCTATGGGATAAAATATAATGCATTATTGAAGTGAAGGCCCTGTTTTTTTGTTAGCCAGCCAGAGAAGGAATTTTTTATTTTATTTCCTTGGGCATTTTGGTGGAATTCCTTGCATTTTCCATGTGCTACCTTATTAACCACTAATGATTTGTCTGAAAAAGTAGCAAAAATCAATAGTGTCTTTCCAACTGATACAGAAACTGAAGCAGAAAGAAGTGGAGTAAGTGTCTCAGTACCACCCAGTGAATGGCACGTTTGGGAGAAGGTGAGAGCCCCCCACATCTCAGGGGAGTGGAGGTGCAGAGGTGAGATTAGGAAAGTGTCTCAGGGAATCTGGTTCAGTGAATCCCAGGGTGGCTGCACTGTGGGAATGTGGAATATGTTCTTACAGAAAGTGCCTCATAAGGAAGGCTTTTTGAATAAACTTACATCACTGGTCAAAATTCCTAAAAAAGAATAAGGTGCCATGTAGTTGGAACTCCTTTAAGGAAAAGGACCTTTTCCCTGTGGGCCAGAGAGGTTTCTGAGGGTGCGATTGGCAAAGTCAACCACCAGCAGGAAAACTACAGATTGGGAGCGGCTGGGGCCCCTGTGCACAGAAGGGACGAGGCGGGCCGGGCCTCTGGATATTCGGGAGAGGAGGGGAGCACTGGGCCCTCTCCCTGGGGGTCCTCCTCCAGCACTTGGTGCGAGCTGGAGGGGAGGGGCTGCCTCATTGCAGCTCCTGAGCAGATGGGACAGGGAAGGGAAGGGGAGTTTGGTCAGCCTCTGGGAGCCCCAGGAATAAGGAGGGAACAGCTTTATCCTCCTAAGTGGCTCCTGTGAGATTCTTGGCATGGGGTTCTGGGCCCTGGGCTGCCGGGATCTCAGGAGACCCTGCTGGGTGTAGAGAAGGAACAGCTGGCTGGATCCTGGCTGTGGAGCTTTGGGGGAAGGAAAGGATGGGCTGAGGCTCAGAGAAGAAGGTGTTGATCTCGAGCTGGCCCACAATGCATTAAATCCTAGATAAAGGAGAAGCTAGAGGTAAAGGTAGTTTGAAATGTCAGAGCATCAGAGAGCAAACAGAGGTCAGGCTTAAGAGAACAGGGAGATGCCTAAGAGGTCCAGTTCAGGACGGAGCATAGGAGACGATGTCCTGGAAAGTCAGGGCATTATTTCGGGTGATCTGGTGGCCATGAAAAGTGTTCTTAAAGCAGTAGTTATCAGCGGGGGACAGTTTTGCCCCCAGGGACCCCTGGCAATGTTGGAAGATACTTCTGGTGTCCCAGCGGAGAAGGGGTGCTACTGGCACCTCGTGGGAGAGGGCAGGGATACCACTCAGCACCCAACCAAGCACAGGACAGCTCCTCACCCCAAAGAATGTTCCACCCCGGAGCGCCAGTAGTCTTGAGTTGAGAGTCCCTGTCTTCGGGACTCAGCATGCAGTCCTGTAGTCCCCTTGAGGCTGGAAGCATGTGCTTTTCTAACACATCACTTCCTTGGAGGCCTCTTGCTGATCCCTGCCTTCTGAGCTGAATCTCTCAGTATGTCTTGCTCCGCACATGGGCCTGCGGCTGCTGGCGTTGGGTGGACATTGTCGCAGGATGCTGGTGCCCGGGCAGTGCTGGCAGAGGTGTCTCGGCTCTTAGCTCTGCTCAGGGTGACGTTGGCAGTGCCTCAGTTTGCTGTCTGCTTACCTGTTCATGTCTGACCCGTCGGGCCCTCAGCAGCTGGCCACGGGTACTCCTCTTGGTTGCCTTAATAACCTTCTGACCCGTGCTGTACCTCCTTGTCAGCTGTCCACCTGCCTGCCATGGAGCTGGTCCTGGCTCCTCGTCGGGGGTGAGGTTGAGGTCCGTCTGCCATGTGCTTGTCCAAGGTGAAATCATCTGCCAGGCAACATGCTTCAGTCATTTCAGAACCACCCTGAGCCCAGGGCTCTGCATTTCACTTTTCCCCAGAATCTCCTCTCTCCTCCACGTGCAAGAGCTGCCAAGTGATGTTGATGGCTAATTTCTTCTTGCTGTAAACTCTCAGAACTTTATTTGTCTTCTGATGAAATATTTGTATTGGGACTGTGCTGTGAAAATAGATATATATTTTAAAAGCCTTATTGAGAATCGCTGGGGAAGATCAAATTTCCCTGTGGAGAGAAGACACTTCCATTTCCAGGAGCAAGGGAGGGGGCGCCCTGCGGAGTGGGTAGCCAGGGGCCTGGGGAGGTTATTGATGTGCTGAGGTGGGCTTCATGAAGAGCCAGGGTGCCTTTCCTCACCTGGCCCGGGAGACACCTGTCCATCCTTAGTCATCTCCTGTGCAACAGTCAAGATACCACTGACTTTTCTAGTCTAGTTTTTTCTCTTTGAAGGAGGAAGGGGACCAAGGCTGGGAATGGATCATTGACACTCTTAGACAGAAAAGGGGCTTTGGGGGAAGAGTTAGCGGAAACAAAAGATCCCAGGTTTGCCATCCAAGCCAACCCACAGGCAGATTTAGGGTAAGATACCTATTTTTGTGTTTTGGACATATTCTCCACTTAAAAAGTGTGTGTCCGAGAAACAGAGATACAGTGTAACTACGGAAAAATTCTAACATTGCTTTGTACACAGGGAAAGATTTTCTTTTTACACTTAGGCCAAAAAACTAGGACGCCAGAGGGCCCCAAGGGCTGGGGCCGGGGGTGGTGGCTGGCCTTCCTCGGGATTCTCGCAAAAGAAGGGGTTTTGGGAAAGTCTGGACTCTTGGGTGACCATTCCCACATTTCATTCATTTCCCCCAAGTTTGAGGAATTTCAACTGTGCTTCTACCAATCTCAGTAGCAGAAACAGATTTTTTTCCCCTGGTGGATATTTGACAAGGTAGGAGAGTCAGTGTTTACAAGTGTTACTCTGTATCCCCACATGTACCTGTTTTGCAGGTTGTCTCCCAGAAGTTTATTTTAGATCAGGATTTATTAACTGGCCAGCATGTTAATGGGCTTCAAGGGGGCTGCTGAAATGCCACCGAATATGGGCAAATGTTTGCATGCAGGTGCAGATCACATATATTCTGCCCAGCATATCCACCAACTGCATGCGGTTCTGAAAGGCTTTGCGTCCCTACTGTTAGAAACACCGTTTGGTAATCAGCCGTTTGGAGCTTTTAGTGCACAAGTCAGAAAAAGGATTCTGCTTCAGGAAGCTTACAGCCTAGCAAGGGAGATAAGACACGCATATAAATAGCTGTCAAGGTTTGACAAAATGGTTTGGACCTTCTGAGAAAAAGAGATGGCTGTGGGCAGTGGGCCTCAAAACGGCTTAACGTTCTTTCAGAGCGAATCCGGGTTGTACAGAGAGCAACTGAAGGGAGCAACTCGCTTGAGTGAAGGGATAGTTAAGGAAAGGGACCCATTTATATGTGAAATGTTTACAAGTTAGGTATTTGTAAACCTTTGCTTTAATGATATGAAGATAGCCACATTATATTTATGGCTCCTAATTCCATTTCTTCATCAAATATGAAAAACAAAAATTAAACAAAATAGAGCTATACTGATTTCACTGTTTTCTCTGTTAGCCCACATCTATATCATTTGACAAGAATAAAAAAAAGCAGCCTTCTTAATTTCTTAGTTCTGCGCTGAATATGCTCCCATGCAGTCATATTTAAACAGTGAATGGTGTGGGTTTTTGCCAGAGTACACCCGGAAACTGGACGAGAGCAATGTTCCCGCTCCTCGGTCCCCCCACCCACCTTAATCTGCCTGTCAGTCTAGCCTGAAGTGACATTCGCTGACCATTAGATGGCGCTCCGGCATAGGAGAGCGAACCCTGATTTTCCCAAGGCGGGCTGGGCTGAGCTGGTCCCTGAAGTGACGGCTGCCCCTGATAAATGAGCCTGATGAACGAGGTAGAGAGTCAAATGGAGTTGTGCAGAGAACTCCAAGAAATCCAATCGGTGCTATTTGAGGTGACAAAAAGCAGGAGCTGCCCGTCTGCTTTTCACAGTTACATTTTTAAAAATGCGGGGCACAGGCATGGTAGATAAATTCATATGCACAAAACTGAATTCTTCATTTCCCCAAAGCTGCCTCTTCTTCCACATTTCTCTTAGTGGGACCCACAAGCTGAGTGCTTGCTGAGCGGCCCCTGTGACTCTTCAGCCTTCCTTTTCAGTCACTGCTATCGCCTCTGCATTATTTAAATGGTAGTTATGTAAAGATTCATTCAACAGCCTCTTACATGGTCTAACTCTATTCTCTCCCCTTCCAATAAAGACTTTTATTACTGTCAGAGCTTGTAAAATACAGCTCGTTTTTATAGTTTATTTATTCATTGATTTGTTCTATTTACTCTTTCAAGAAATATTTGAGCTCTTCCCTGGATGCTGTTCTAACACCATTTTAAGCTAGGAAGCATTCCTCAAAGACCATGAACATGGGCTCCCAACTTCAGGCAGTTCGTTTGCCAGTCCTGTGCTTGAGGATGGATAAGCCTCTATGATCATTGACTTGAATTGACTGAAATTTTGATAACTGATTGTTGAGTTGGTCTTTCTAAATTAGTGATTAGCAAATTTATTTTCTGTAACTTAAATCTGTTCCACCAACAAAATAGGTGCAAAATAAGTATTTATTGAATGAGTGAATTAATATAAAGGCATGGCTCCAAACCTCTCCATAATTTTTATCCCCATAACCCCCAAAAGTAAAATGATATAGAAACCTTGCAAAGCAAGTCTTTATAAATACTTGTTGAAGTTTACAGGCCAAAAAAAAAAAACATTAAGAATAATATAACAAATCCCTATGCACCTTGCTTTTTCAAATTATAACATTTTGTCATATTCACTTCAGATTTATTTAAACAATGCATTTTGTATTTTAATCAAATTCTATGTGTAAAGAAAGCATAAAATCATTAAAAGAAAAACTTGGTGTAGAAAACAGTACCGCCCCACCTTCCTTTTCATAATTTCTTGCTCTCCAGAGACTACAACTTTTGTATATTTTAGTATTTACTTATTTCACTTACAATGCTAATTACTGATTTTTTAGTTTTGGCTTTCCACTATGGAAGATGAAGATATAATTGTTTCTTATCCCTCCACCTCTATCCATACAATATTTGTGACATACTTAAACAAAAAATTATCAGCTGTTTGTCTGAAATTCAAACTTAATTGGTTATCCTGTGTTTTTATTTGCTAAATCTTGCAACCCTAACCCCCTAACCACACACACTGCCCACTTCCTGCCCCAAGTTTTAAGTTTAGTTAACATCTTAATTTTGGCTTGATCATGTTTTAATGCTTACATTCTGAGGAATGTATGAATATTAAGCAAAGCTCATCTAGAGAGCATATAAAACACCATTCACTTTTCCTCCATTTTGTTCATTTGTTTCCTTGGATTGAAAATTGGTTTTATGTTTGTTTAATCTTCTTTGTGTCTACCACTAATTTATCTTCAAAATCCCTCAGTTGTGTAATTCTCATCTCAATATATTAATTGATTTTACTTCTTGAAGAAATTTCTCCTGGAGACTCCTGTTCTGCTCTGTTCTCAGGAGATTGTTCTCGGGACCTGCTGTGTGGGGAACGTTTGTCATAGGCCCCTGCCACTGCTCTCCTGTGAGGGGTCTTCTGTTTTGGGGGTCCATTGTCTTTAACTTTATTCATTCCATCATTTTAGTGGAACCTCCACCAGAAAGCTTGCCTTGAATGTAGATGGATTGAGAATTAGCAGATGTGGAAATTTATTCTACACTCACATCTGATTGATTTTTTGGCCAAGAATAGGATCATATGTTGGGAATTATTTTGAAAGCATTGGTACATCCCTCTCTAACAATGTTGCTGTTGGCAGCTAAATGCTATCTTGAAATTGGCTTCATTCTGTCCCAGGTGTTCTGAATTTTACAATGACACGTGTACCCCTGTGTGTGTCTGTGTTCAGTTGTTCTGGATGCTTAGTGGATATCTTATAACTTCCCAACAAATTTAGGAAAAAAAGGTTCAAATATAGTCAGTGAATAAATAACATTCAGAACCAATTTCCTCTGGGAATGTCAACTTTTCTGCTACTTAAAACAAATTACATATTTTTTCCCATTACTTAATACTATGCGGAAGACTTATTTCACCTTAAAAATGTGGTACTGAAATCATTCCTAATGAAAGTCCGAAATATTTTAGAACACAAGTTATATTTTTGTCTGCCACTGCACATTACCACCTCTCATTTGAAAATAAACCCAATTTAAATTTAGAATCTAAAGTTCTAAAATTTAAACTGAAATGCTTATGGCCTAATGTCAAATTTGCCAAAAGTAGGAAAAGACAACTAAATATTAGTTGTGACCACCTGTATTTAAAATACCTGAGTCAACACAGTTTTCCTGTGTTAAAAGCTCTGAATTAGGTCAAATTTAATTTTGTGGAAAAGGGGGTGCTGAAAGCTACCTAGATGTGGGAGCCTGGTATGGTTTTGAACTTCGGTTCCCCCAATCATCAGCGGGAACATACAAAAAATGTTCCTCACCTCACTGAGTGTCACCTCTGACATAGTTTCTTTTAGGAAGAGCAAAGAAAAACCAACCATTTGCAAAGTGCCACATAGCAGACACTCACTGGAAGCCGCTGGGGCCAGTCCTTCCGGCTGGGTGCTCCAGGGGGGCTGTGATAGTGATGGAGGAAGAGGACTTGAAATGACAGTAAGAGATGGCACCTCAACAGCTTGCTGTTTTTCTGCTATGAGAATAATCTGAAGAACTTCAGAGAA
This sequence comes from Smutsia gigantea, assembly GCA_032199065.1. Taxonomy (NCBI): domain Eukaryota; kingdom Metazoa; phylum Chordata; class Mammalia; order Pholidota; family Manidae; genus Smutsia; species Smutsia gigantea. Next base: position 61,133 of record JAVSCE010000578.1, on the reverse strand, counting down.
ACAATATACGTCTTATAGCTGTCAAATATCTCATTATAATTTTTGAGTATAATGAATGTTTAAATATTAAAAAGAACAATTTGGGGAAATCAATCATACATTATTTCTGAGAAAATTGCTTTAGCTGCACCAAGTTGATCAAAAAGAGCACTTTTTTCTAAAGATTAATGGATTTTTAGATTATTTCTGAATAATATCCCCTAAAGAAAGTGAATAAACATCTATTTTCTTAGCAACCATGCTTTTCATAGTGTTGTAAATTAGAAATTAGCAACATTAGTACCTTCCTGAATAGCCTATATTGCTGAAAGTACTGTAACGATCAATTTCACATATTATATGATGCCTTTTAAAAGTCTGTCTTATGGAAGGAAACAAATCCTGCCATTTGCAACAACATGGATGGAGCTGGAGGATATTACGCTCAGTGAAATAAGCCAGGCGGAGAAAGACAAGTGCCAAATGATTTCCCTCATTTGTGGAGTATAACAACAAAGCCAAACTGAAGGAACAAAATAGCAGCAGACTCACAGACTCCAAGAAGGAACTAGTGGTTACCAAAGGGGAGGGGTGTGGGAGGGCGGGTGGGGAGGGAGGGAGAAGGGGGTTGAGGGGTATTACGTTTAGTACACATGGTGTGGGGGATCACGGGGAAAACAGTGAATCTGTGGCATCTTACTACACTGATGGACAGTGACTGCACTGGGGTATGAGTGGGGACTTGATAATATGGGTAAATGTAGTCACCACATTGTTTTTTCACGTGAAAGCTTCATAAGAGTATATATTAATAATACCTTAATAAAAAAAAAGTCTGTCTTATGGTTCACAAAGAAACAGTTAAAAAATGTCTTGTTGCTGTATAGCTGAGCTTAATCAACAAATATCTGGCAACAAAATACTTTGATTCTGATGATAGGGAAAAATTTTATTTAGCAAACATCTGTCAAAAGATATTTCTATTTTCAAACAAGATTTTTCTTTTTAGCATTGAACAATTTTTTTCCATCTTCCTTTTCCTCCTTCTGTAACAATTCCCTGAAATATCTGCTAGTATTTAACACTCAGGAAATTCAGGAGAAATAATCTGTTTTTTATAGGATCATCAAAGGAAATATTAAAAATGTGAATGGTATGAATGATAAGTATAGTAAGTCATCTATTTAATTTGTAAAATAAAGTGAAGAAGCTTTTCATAGTCAAACACCATCATTTTTTCTTGGGCAGAATTTGGTTGGTGCCCTTGTTTTTCGAAACTGAGTTTTAGTTGAGGGTTTACCTTTACTTTTTATTTTTTAAAGGCAACTGAGATTCCAAGCAGCATGGCTGGAGTGGGCTGAGAGAGACTTCACGTCACTGCACGGAGTATTTCCCATGCCGCTGATCCCCGGTGGATGCATTTCACCCATCTTCAATGGGATATTTCTAAATATTACCATTTCCACCAAAGTTATTTGATGGATCGCTATTATTTATTGATACTGTGTAAGTCTTGCTGCCAACATAATCTTAATAAGTCATTACAAGTCCACTGGGTAAGCTATTTTTCCATTTCTTAAGCTTTAGTGCCTGTGCTCTATGGATTTGGCATTTAATAAATCACTGGAGGGCCAGCAAACATCGTATTCCTGCAGTCGAGACTGTCTAGACAAAAGTGCATGGAGAGATCTTTCCACTCTAAGTAGCGGGAGAGCATTTGTTTGCCTCAAATTGGTTCTGAATCAATTGCTCAGAAACTTGGCATATCCAGGCCTAGTTGGATGCTGGAGGAGGGCGAGACTGAGGGCTGCGTGGGGTGCCTTTCTGCCTTCCAGGGTAATTGAATAACCAAGAAGCAATGCCTAAGAACAACAGTCCTGTGGGAAAATGGCCTAGAATTTTACCCTTTTCTGATTCGAGAGTTATTATACCAGTCTTCCAATTATATGAACTTCATTTATAAAATGTATGAAAGGTTTCTTAAGACAGCTAAGCAATTGACACTATTAAGGGTGTACAGCAAGAAAAAAACCAGAAAGAGCAAATATGATTTCTTTTCTGATAAACATAGTATGTATGTATGCATGTGTTTACCTGTTTCCCCCTTGGAGCTTTAGTGTGTGTGCGTGTGTGTGTCAGAGAGAGAGAGAATAGGGGCGGGAGTTCTTCGGTGAGCCTTAACCATCTGGGCTTGGGCTAGGGCTCACACTTGCCTTGTCGGCTAGACCCCTAGTGGCCCTCTTACCACTACCATTCTTAGAAGTCAAATTAGAACATGGTGAGTTTCTGGATGACACGAGCTTCAGTGCATCCCTGGGACTGGCCAGGCTGTCCTGTTTCTGTTACTACTCCTGCGTGAAGTCTTCTGCCTGGCTGCACTTTCCTGCTGATTATGTAGCCTCTAAATTTTTCACTTAGGAGTATCCTCCTTGATTGGTTTCCTTATGCTTAAGGCGTTTTTGGCAACAAAAGAATTATGAGAATAACTCTAGGATTGTTGGGTTGCAATGACAGCAATTACGTAGAATTTGTATTCAGGAGCATTTGGGTCACATATCTTAGCCATATATTACCATGATATTTGGCCCCTTAAATGGTGTTGAAACTGTTTGGTTCCTTCCGTACATAAGGAGAAAAAGGAGCCCTTGCCCCAGATGCTCACTCTGTGTGCACTGTAATGTGTGCTGGCTCAACTGTAGACAAGTTCATATGACAGTTTTATGTATGAAAGTGTTTTTCACACCAGATTATCCATTGTGAATACTACTCAAATTCTGCTTTCATTTCAAGACATTTGAATGCTGGAGAAATTATTGGGCAAGAACAAAACAAATGTGTGTGAAGGATACAATTGGGAAGCAATGACGCTCAGATTTAAATTTCAAGTTACCTGAGGACAGAATGAGCATCTCCCATCATGAACATTGTAGGTACTCCTGGAGATTTAGACAAATGCACAAACCAAAGGTGTTATATCCTGCATAGAATATAAAGTTTTCCAGCACTGACAGAATTCTTCCTGACTTCTCTAGACAGGTTTAAATTCCAGTGTTTCTTGAAATGATTAGGTACAGCAACTCTCGTGGTTATGTCCCTTGGGTCTTTGACTTTAAAACACTATTCAGTCCCAAACCATAAGTGTTCCTGTCATCTTCTAGCAATGGGATTATGCTTGTAATTGGGCACCACTAGGAATATGACCCACTGGAACTGTTACTGCCTGTGTGTTCATCGGGTTAGCATCACCCAGAGAGGGAGGGCAGGTATCGGATACTTCCTGTAACCAACTGACTACTTGACACACCTTTTCCCAAAATATTCCTCTTCAATAAGGGTTCGAGACCTCATCCTTAGAGGAAGTTTGACAGACTTCATTTCTCTAATACCTGCAGGGATGGGCCAGGAGGAGGTCTCTGAGACTTTGGAAAGGGGAATGGAGAAAAGAGGAAAGAATTTCTGAAGGTATTAACTGGAGGGTTGGGGAAAGGCAAACAGAAGGAATAAAGGTCTCAGGGGAAGCTACTCCTGCTCTGTAGCATTAACTATGACTGGTTATTGTTATTTAAAACAACATGTCTTACTTGTCCTATTTTTCTGTTTAGAATTCAAGTTCTCCAAGGACATAGACTTAATATTGAAGTCCATGTCTGAGAAGGGAGTATTGAGTTTTTATCTTCATAATCAATAGTAAAAGTCAACCTTCCTCACACCAGTATCAGTAAAAATTCCATAAATTGATTTTTTTTCTTTCAGTTAAAAGGAGAAAACATTGAAAAGCATCCTAGAACAAGAAAACATTTCTCTTAGATATAAAACTTAAGAACCCTTTGGTAAACTGTTCTTTTTCTCTCTTTTCCATATGTTATGAGCATATGCATACCTAGAATAAATTCAACCTAGAGACCATTCTGAAAAAGCAGAAAACTCAAAGAATTCCTGTGTATGATTTGGCAGATCTCGAGAGAACTAATTTAGAAGAATGTTAATGAATAAGGATATTTCTGTGAGTTTGGAATGCTTATTTAATCTTCTTTCAGCTACCAATGGAAACTGTGAACACTTTGGCCAAGCTTTGTCGGTGCATATTTCTCCTGCTCCTTGTCCAAATGTATCAGGGCTGAGAATATACGGGATCTGGATCACATGTACACAGTCAACTTGGAGAAATGGGGGCAACTCGTAGCTTAATCATTTGCAGGCCTCGGAGAACTTTATCAACATGAACATTCGTTGAAAGAGCTATTATGTGGGGCAGGTGCCAAGAGTCATGAAACTACATCTCAGAAGAAGTATTCTGAACTTTTTGGCTATAATAATAACACGGAAATAATGGCTGACATTTTATATTACTGCTTTGACATATGTTGACTCATTTAATCCTCACGACCCTCAATGAGATTACATATGGATATTATCACGGTTTTATAGAGGAGGCCCAAAGTGGCTTGCCTGGGGTTGCATAGCACCGTGCAGGGAGTCATGCTTCTCACCCAGTCCGTCTGGCTGTAAAGTCTCTATTGAATCCCAGTGCTGTATTGCTGCAACCTAACTGAAGGGAAAATAGCTCCAGTGAAGTGGGCTGTAGAAAGTATATGGAAGGGGGTGTTTCTCAGTAAGGGTAAGGGGCATCTGTCCGTAATGAAGCATAGAGAGGTTTTAAAGTATCTGGGGGTAGAGCTGGTAAGTGGATACCCTCAGGGACTGAGGTGGCCACACCTCTTTTCTCACTCTGTCTCTCTGATGGTCTTACATCTGCATCTCTTCCTACATCTGCTTTACCTGCCAGCTTTTTGTGGGGTGCATGTGGATAAAAATGGCCACCTCCACTTGAACTCTGCATTGGAATTCAATAATTCACCACTGTCTGGGCTCTGCTTCTGGGCTCATCCAGTCATCTGAAAGGAAGACAGAAAATATATGCGTTGGAGAATGCACTGTAGTAGGGAGGTAACAAAACAACCAACCGAGAGCCATATTCAAGCTCTTCGGGATGCCAGTCTTTCCACAGGACCCCACTGCTTAAGGACAGTGGTATTCCTCTTTGTCAGGTAGCCCATTTCTACCCTTCAGAACTCTTTCTACATGAAAATGATATCTTGCTGCCCTGTGGACCTCAGTGAGGGTCATACGACTTGGTTCGGCCAATGCCAGTTGGCACTTCTGAGCAGAGGAGTTAAGAGCTGGCCTGTGGTTCTTCAGTCCTCTGCCCCGCCTGCCACTATGCTTGACTGGCAAGGAATAAAGACGCCAGGGGAGCAGAGCCTCACGTACCCCTGATAGGTACACTCGGGCAAGAAATAAACCTGTGCTGTCGTAAGCTCCTGAGATTTTAGACTAGTTTTCACCATTTCTCCTGACTGAAACTAATATGTCACAATCCAAATCAGATAAAAATCACATAAACAGAAGGCAGCAGTGGGGAAAAATAGATTCTTATTTGATAAGCCCATTTGAGTAGAGCTTCCAGTGACCGGAGAGAGTCTAATCGCACTACACGGACTGCCAAGTTTGTACCTTCTCGCCTGTCCTCAGGCCAAGTTGTAGGCAAAATGATAAAGCCAGTGAAATGTCTGTTTAGTTTGTGCCGTCCTCGTCCCGCTCCCTCTGGCTGTCCTTGCACGAGGACCTCTACCACTGTGTGGATACGCCTGGGCTGCCCCTGGCCCCTGGGTCTTGCCTTTTTTTTGCCCCCAAGATGCCATCTCAAGCTCACCTCTCTACCCATCCTCTCTTCTATGTTTTCTCTCAGGCCCAGAGTCTAGATATTGTAAGTGTATTTGGCAAGGTTTTGCACAACAATAGAATAAAAGGATTGATAGAGAGGAAATTTATTGTAAGAACTGGCTTACGCTGTTAGGGAGGCTGAGAAGTCCCACAGTCTGCCGTCTCTAAGCTGGAGGGCCAGCGAATCCAGTGGTATGATTCAATTCAAGGTTGAAGTACCGAGGGCCAGGCGCTCTGAGGTCTGAGGGTGGGAATGTGCATCCCAGATCCAGATAAGAAAATTTACCCTTCCTTCACCTTTTCTGCTGCATTTGGGTCCCCAGTGTATTGTGGGATGTCCACCCACATGGATGAGGGTGGATCTACTCCCTGTCTACTGAAGCAAATGCTCATCTCTTCCTGAAACACCCTCACACACACATCTAGAAATAATGTTTAACCAGCTCTGGGGATCTCCCTTAACCCAGTCAAGTTGACACATAAAATTAATCAACACAGTAAGGCAATAGTTCACTCAATTCTGTTGTAGCATGGACCAATATAAATATGCCTACTGCATCACATACTGAAAGAATTTTTATAATTAAAAAGCCACATTAAGAGAGCAGAAATGAATAGTGGGATGAATTTTATTTTTTATTTTATACTTTTATAGAAATATGTTGATACACAATATTATATTGGTTTCAGGTATACAACATAGTGATTTAACAATTATTTACATTACTAAATGCTCACCAGCATAAGTGTAGTACCATCTGTTAACACACAAAGATATGACAATATTATTGACTATATCCTCTACATTGTATTTTTATCCATATGACTAACTTATTTTAAAACTGGAAGTTTGTAACTCTTTATCCCCTTCACCTATTTCACTCATTTGCCCACCCCTCTCCCTATGGCAATCACCAGTCTGTTCTCTGTGTTTATGAGTCTATTTCCGTTTTATTTGTTGGTTCATTCGTTTTGTTTTTTAGGTTTCATGTATGAGTGAAATCGTGTGGTATTTGTCTTTCTTTGACTTGTTTTACTTAGCATAATACCCTCTGGTTCCACCCACTTTGTCTCAAATGGCAAGATTCATTCTTTATTATGGATGAGTAATATTTCTCTGTATATATGTACCACAGCTTCATCTATTCCTCTATCGATGGACCCTTAGGTTGCTTCCATATCTTAGCTATTGTAAATAATGCTGCAATAAATATAAGAGTACATACATCTTTTTGAATTAGTGTTTTTTTTTTCTTCAGGTAAATTCCCAGAAGTGGAATTACTGGGTCATGTGGTATTTCTATTTTTAGTTTTTTGTTTATCTCAGAAACTATGCTGTAGCTTTGTAGTGTAGTTTGAAATCAAGGGGCATGATACCTCCACCTTTGTTCTTCTTTCTCAAGATTGCTTTGGCCATTCGGGTCTTTTTTGGTTCCATATACATTTTAGGATTGTTTGTTCTAGTTATGTGAAACATGCTATTGGCATTTTGATAGGAATTACATTGACTCTGTAGATTTCTTTGGGCAATATGGCCTTTTTAACAATATTAATTCTCCTTAGCCATGAGTGTGGAATATCTTTCCATGAAATGAATTTTAACAATGTGTTTTTTTAAACTCAGTCTATCCAAAATATCACTTCCGTATGTAATCAATATAAATCTTATTAGTGAGATACCTTTGCATGGTTTTTTTTTCATACTAAGTCTTCAAAATCTGGTGTGTTTTTTATACTTAGAGCACATCACAAGTTGGACCGGCCCCATTTCCAGTATGCAGCAGCCATGCGTGCCCAGTGGCCACCGTGTTGGGCAGCACAGCTCTTGCGCATGCAACCATTCATAGGCAGTTCACAGAGGGCCATTCTTCATACCCTTTCAGTACCACAGGATTTAAAAAAAATAGTTTCTTGGAGATAATGCATGTGTTTAACTAAAAGAAGTGACTCCTGGTGAGGACTTTCCGGCAGACAGCTCTCCAGAGACGGTTTTCTCTTGTACTTATATATCTGCTGAGCATCTGGCCCTGTGGTTTTCTGGATCTTCCTGAAGGTGGACCTACTCCTCTACTGCCTATGGTCTAATACTGTGGCCCGAGCTCCTCTTGGTAAATCAGAAAACAGGTTGTGAGGCTTCCTCTGATGCAGAGCATATGGATTTCTAGGCTTTACATGTTGTTGGAACTATAATTTTATAAAAAGTCCAAATGATTCTTGATCCTGCCTGTTCATTCAAAACCTAGAAGATGGGAAAGTCCAGGTCCTGGAGGACAGTGGTTTCAGAGTCAGGGGGGATGTTATAGCTCAAGTTTGCAGGGAAAGTAGGTGGGCAAGTTCCATTCTATATTCTCCTCTTTCCCTAACCTCCATCTCTTCAGGTTGGAAGCTGTGTTTTGTTGCACTCTAGGAAAGTGGGAGGGGAAGGACAATTAATAGTAATAACCTTGAGAGGGGGAAAAATCTAATGCAGACAGTGAGACAGTATCATGAAAAACAAAACAGTGCTTAAAATAATACTCTAATGGCTGCTCCAAAGCAAATTTAAACCTTTATGCAAAAGAGCAATTTAAATGATTCATAGTAAAAGTCGAACAAATTTATCCAGTCGTCAGGATGCCAAATGATAGTGTTAGAAGAATTGCACATCAACGGGGAAAACCAAGTTATTTCACATAGCAACTGGGTTGTTATCCAAACTGGATAACCAAAATGAGAAAAATTTATGTCCTCCATGGCCATAAATCAACAGTAGTGGGCTCTATTGCATTTTTTAATTGGCAGCATCTTTCCCTTCATACACCCAAATATGGATTCAGTAGGTATCTCTTTAGCTGCCTGGGCTTTTTTATAATGCTTGTCATTATGAACCATAGAATCAAGGGGGGTGAAAATGGGACCACAAGAGACAAAAACCTTTATGAGTATTGTAGTTATATGCTTTAATGTCATTAATCCATTAAAAATTTCTATTTCTGTGTGGTTTGAAAGCCAAGTTTTAAAGTCAACTACTTACCAATTAATGCAAAAAAAAAAATGGGGCTCTTATGAGAATTAGTCTTCAGCTTGGAAGAAGGTTTATTTCAAATGTCAAGGATTTGTCCTAATGAATACTGGAACCGGTGAATGTTTCCCAGCAGAAAAATTTCTGAACATGAGAAAAATCACATGGTCTTCTTTTTTAGAAGCAGTTGGTATATGATAAAAAGAGTTAGACGCACTTAATATTTTCAATATTTGCTTTAAAAATTGGATGAAATCCACACGACTGATAAACAGTCCTCCTCTAGAAGCTAATTGATTTGCGCCCTCAGAGACTGGGTGCTTCTTTACTTGTAAACAGAGGACTACGACCCTGAGCATCTGGGCATACATCATGGTGGCAGAGAGAAAGGGTCCACATTGCGGTCTGAAGCATGAGCCGCAGCGTTGGCCCCCTACACGCGTGCCCAGGCGTCTAGAGGAGGCCTTATGTCTGGGGAAAGAGGTGCAGCTGGAATGTCCCTTTCCTCACCCCACTCCTCAACCTGAGCTTGCAAACACCAACTGCATGTCTCTGCCCCAAGGATTCATTCCATCCTGAAGTAAAAATGGGAGTCACCCTGCTTTGAAAATAGAAGACATTTCAGATTAGTAGAAAGTGAAATGATATGTTTTCCCTGCCATGTGCGCAAAATGCAAACCCTTAATGGGCCAAGCAGGAGACTTAAATTGGAGAGGGCGGGGGACGAGGAAGCTTGAGAAGAAGTGGTGAGGCCGCCCCGAGAGCACGCGCCGGTGGAAGGGCACCCACTGCTCAGGTGGGGCCGATCGTGGGAGGGATTTTGAGACATATAAGAATTCCAGATGTTTATGAAAAATTGAAGAAATTCCAGACTGGTATTGTGTGAAATATTAATATGGAATTAATTATGAATTATGTGAAATTCCGGATTTTTAAATGGTGGCAACGCATTCAAATAAAAAAAAACCGAAATAAAATAACTCTGTGTGTGTGTCAAACAGAACCAGCCTGCGAGGCAGGAGCAACCAGCTAGCCTTCGAAATGCAATCTCTGTTTCACTGTTTTAAAACACGCTTTACTTGAAGAGAAAGAAAAGCTCACGATCACAGTTTTCTTTTTGAAAGGAGTTTAGGGTCTTAAAGCAGGCCTTCATTACTCATCTGCTCTTATTCTGTACAAGCCCTGTTCTGAGTCCATTTTACTATGGATTGAGTATTTTCTGAGCTGCGAAATACTCTTAGAATCCTTAGTTGTTTAGATTCTGCCTGGAATGTAGATTTTATCATAACACTATCTTTAATTCCTTTTCCCGTAAGCCATCTCCCACGTATTTTTTAAAGCTCATCGATATAAATGTTTGTGTCTGTCTTATTTGTTTCTCATGTTTAGAAGGGAAAAAAGGAGATTGATTACAAGGGCCATAAAAGTAATGGTGCATTTAATGAAAGCATGTATTTTATAGATAAAATAAACTTAAAAAAATAACTTGAGCTGGTACCCAAATTAATGGAATGAAATGACCTTCAGAAAGTAATTTCTTTATATCCAGGTCATCTGAGCCCTTTGCCTGTTTTTACTTATTTAGTTTTAATTTGAATTTTTCTTTTGGCCTCGATGACTTTATCCTAGTTCCTCTGGATCCTCTATAAAACTTAGCATTTCCGATAAGCTGGGTAAGATTTTAAGTTTTTTAGTTATCACGTTTTTAACTGTATATATTCCAAATGACTTGTTGCTATAGAGAAATACTTCAACACTTCCTTCATTCAAAATATATTTATTGAGTACTCAGTATAGGCTGGGCAGTGTTCTGGGCACCAAATTTCCTGTTTCCATGTAGATTACATTTCGATGGGGGAAAGCCAGTTGAAATCTAGCCTAGATAATAGGAACAAGTCCAAGACTTTTGAGTACAGGGAATGTGATGTGGGAAGATGGTTGTATAGCTGCTGGAAGAGCTGAGAAGCCAAAAAGGATTTCAGGGAAACTCAGAGACTAGCAATGCTAAGCAGCTGTAATTACCCCATGCCTGGAAGGAGAATGTGAGTAAGGAGGGTTCCCACAGCTGGAAGCGGAGGCCCTCTGTTCTTCTGCCAATGCTCGCCACTGACCAGTCCTACCCTGAAGCTGAAGGTCAAGAGACCCGAGAAATACAGAAGGTTGTGGCAGTATACAGATGGGCCATGGTAGCTTTGAGTAGAAGTTGAGGATACAGTTTGTGAATAGAACAATCAGGATTTACTAGTTTACTAGATGTGGAGTGCAGAGAAAGAGCAGAGTTAAAACAAAACAAAGAGTAGAGTCTAAAGACCTGACTTCTAGGTTTGGGTGGAGGGAGTTGCCATTCACTGAGATGGTGAAGCTTGGGGCAGAACGTGAGGTGTCCCACTGTAGATGTGTTCAATTTGAAATGCTCCTTAGACATTCCAGTGAAAGTGGTGAGCAGGCAGTCAACTGTATAAGTCTGGAGCTCATGCGTGAAGTCAGAGCCATCAACATGTGGGGGGTGATTTGCTGTGGAACTGAGACTGACCACCTGAGGAGAAAGACTAGAGACTAGAAGGCTGAAGAGCAAACTCCAGCGTAATTCAGTAATTAGAAGTCAGAGGAGGAGGGGTTGGCAAAGGAGATTGAGAAGGAGGGTGGTAAGGTAGGATGTAAACACAGGGTGTTGTTATAAAAGCCCAGGGGAGAAAGGGTTCCAACGAGGCTGGAGCACTGAGCAACGCCAGATGCCATTAGAAAACAATAAACACGACAGAGAATTGATTATTGGAAATAGCCGGGGAAGTGCCTTATGAGACCTGATTTAGTGGAGTGGGGACAAAGGAAGCTCACTGAAATGAGTAAGAAGGTGAGGAAATTAGAGTAGAGGTTTTGAACACCTGATGCATGGAGTTTTGCAGTGAAAGGAGTATTTGAATTAGTGTGGCATTGGGTGTTTACTCACTGGAAGCTAGAAGACAATGGGGAAGACCTCCAAAACTACAAGAAAAGATGATTTCTAACCTTGAATCCTATGTGGAAGCAAATGATTAGTTACGTGTGTATATTTCCCTACATGCAAGGAGTCCAATACTATGCCTCTGAGGCACCCTGTCTCAGAAACTACCTGGAGGATATTCTTCACCAAAGTGAGGGCAGAGACCCAAATAGAAGACATGAGATTCAGGAAACAGTGGAAAGAGCTTAGGGATATAGGAAAGAAAGTCCTAGGTCAGTTGTACAGTACCCACAGCAGACTGAAGCAGGAAGACAAAGGACTCTAGGAGGTACAAAGGTAATACTTGGGCAGGGGATGAGAGAGAATAATATAATAGATATCAATCTAGTATGAAAGACCATATGAGCTACCCAAAGAACCATATGGAAAACAAAATTTAAGAGGTGTTTTTGTAGATAAGTTGGAATATGGAGGAGAGATGAGGGGTGTAGACATTGAAAACTAAGTATATGAAAACGACAATTTTGTAGTTAAGGAAAAACACCAAGTTATATAAGGAAGGAAATACAATCACAAGGCACCTGTCTAATATTGCTCAGCAGTGAACACTGATGGTTGACTTAACAAAATCTTGTGGAAATACTCGAATAGGAAAATTTGGAAAGGAAAATGTTGTAGTTAGGTAAAGCTCAATCCTCATTTGTCACAAAGGGAGTTGATAGATATTGTCTAAAATGGGTGAACCAGGGCATGGTTTACCATTATTATTTAGAAACAGAGAGGTTAGTATTTTAATGTAGTTGTTACTTCCCTATGGTGTGAGGCCAGGGATGGGGCCGTCAGGGCGGTCTTTTGATTTAAGCCTTCCTATTTGCATGTGCATTTTCTTTTTTCGTGAAAATAATAATTCTTACCTCTCTCCTTAAATGTCTTTTAAAAATTGTCAGGAAGTAGCCTAAGGAGATATACGATGGATACATTTGGTTGATACGTCTCTTATGATATTTATTGTATTTTTACCTCACTTAACTGTTCCTTGTGGATTTGACTCATATTCTCCATGAAACCAGAAGTTGTCAAACTTTTGTTTTCTTGAATTGCCACCGACAACAGTGGAGAAGAACTCTTTTTAGGTCATTTAAAATGGACACTCTTAGTTGTTTTATCTCTGTGGCACCTAGTAGGTATCAAACTTTTTTTTTGTTTGATTTAATTGAATAATGAATTACTTTAAGTGGGTTTTAGGATCTAGAGTAAAAAATTCCCTTTTAATTAGGTGCCTTGATTTCCACTAAACAAGGACATGGATGATATATTTTACATTCTTTGGCCCTCTTTTTCTTTGTGTTGTCTAGACAAAGGCCTCCTGAGCAAACTATTTCACAGGTGGACCGATGTAGTGGGTAGGGGTGGATTTGGGAGCTAGACTTCCCGGGGCCCATGAAAGTTCACAGTGAGCTGTAGGGTGATTGTTTTATAGTGGGTGATGGATAATACCTGCCTTCAGCTTCTCCAGGAAAAGCATTTTCCGTGCTTTGTATTGTCGAATTCTTGGGCTTTAATGACAAATTTGTTTGAGTGCCTGAACAGATCTAATGCTCTCTTCTGAAGGCAGTTTGGTGCCTGGCAGGTACGTTCAGGGCTGTCCATTAGGACAAGGCGGTGTCCATCTGGGTAACATTTGTGTTGTATGGGCCGTCTGTGGGCACATCCTTGCCACGTGGCTAAGAGTTGTACCCTCGGTAATTGCGTATTTATTCATTCACAGTATAAACATATCTGTGCTTTCTGCGCACTTGGCGCCGTGCTAGTGCTGGCGCTGTGGAGTAGGAAACGAAATAAGCTCACATCCATTAAAGAAAGATGAACCATGTATAAAAAGCACTATTAAAGTTCAGAAGCGCCACAAGGGTGCTTGAGAACGTGATTTCGGTCCCAACACAATACAACTCTTACGGGAGAATTTCCAGTTTCAGGTGCCTTATAACTAGGTGGGAAGGATATTTCAGGTAAGGAGGGCTTCAAATCACACCTCCATGTCTGCTGCCGGCTACCTAAAACCAATTGATATTTTAATCAACAATCCAAGGTACCTCAAGGTCAGGAAAAGGCCAGGGTATCAGTCTTGAGAACTCAGTTCAGTGGCTTCATGCTGCATTTCTCCAGAACAGACTCTCTCAGCTCTAGTGCTGGGGCCAGTCCATGCTCTAGAAACCTCCAAGTCTGTGCTGAAATACTTCAGTTTTGTGTAGAAATGCCTTCACAGAATCAAAATCCAGCATTAGGTCTTTGGCTTTTATCAAAGACAGGCATGAAAAACACCTATAAACCTCTGGGTCTTTTGTAAATCTGTGTGTGAGGTCTAACATTTTCTTTTTTCCTTCCCTAAAAATTCCATGTGACAAATTTATTCAGATTTCAAATTCCCACTTAGCGGGACCGTACTTGGTCCATAGTAGGTCCCAAATAAGTATTTGTTCAATGAGTGAGTGAATGCACTAAGACAGATTGAGTACGCTATGTACCAGAGTCCATGTGAGGTCCATGACACATTGTTTTATAGATTCCTTTGATAGCAAACTTACATGTTGTAAAAGTTTTTAATAGAAGAAAAGCTCTAAAAATCATTAGGCTTTGTTTCCAACCTTTCTGCGAAAAATGTAATTGTTTCTTTATGCTCACTTCAAAGGCACAATGACATATCCTCTTCCAACATGTCTTCTCTCCTCTGTACACCACACACATATGCACCTTTAGGTACACACACATACACACCTTTCTTGGCCTTATTTCATTTTTGGAAATATATGGAGTATAAGTAACATAGGACTGGGGGGATTCAGGTTTTACAATGCTTCCATGTACCTTTTATTCTGCTGTGTTCATTATGATAAGGGGCTGGTTTAGGAACAACTTTGCAGTCTTTGAAAGCACACATCTTCTATTAAGTACCACTGAAACATAAATAACTCTGAAACAATGCCAATTTGGCCTTTTTTTGATATGAAGGAAATGCTATTACCAGCCGTGAGTGTGGTCTATATGTTATTTGATCTTGTTTCAACAATAAAAATGGTATCATACATGCCATTAAGTTGTATTTATCAACCAAAATTTGTTTTACCCTGCCCATCTTATAAATAGAAACAATTAAGATGATCATGAAATACATAGATCCGTTAAGTATGGCAATATCCAATAGTATTCTAAATTAAACTCAAGCAATTAAACCTTTTTTTCTCCTTCATTTCAAGTCTACTGAGCCTAGGAGCTGGGTTTTCATGCGCATAAAAGCTTTGTAGCATTCTTTTTCCTTCTTGTCTGAACTCCTCTCCCTCGAATAGACTTATCTCAGATTTTGTTTACCTCGATTCAGTTGCCTCAGTTCTAGAATTTTCGAAGTGTCTTCAAGTGAGCAGATGGCTTCCTAAGATCAAGACTAGTAAATTTCACTGTACCTGCAAAACAATAATCTGCCATAAATTGGGATGGTGGCGCGTTTCAGATGGGAAGCATTTTGGATCCTGAGGTGCTTTCTGGCAGCAACTTGTTTTTTCCCGCTAGGCAGCCCTTTCCTCTTCTGAAAGTAGATGGTCGTCCTAACATCCCTTAATAAACCTCCAGTGAACTCACAAGGGACATTTTACAGTGCAAAACTGAAAAATAAAAACACAGACAATTTTCAAGGATCCTTCCCTACAATCTGTAAGACAGGTTTGAGAGAACCACGAATACATATTAGTAGTCTTTTCAGAATGTTGGGATTTGGGGTTTGGAGGCAGCCTCAAATGCTTTGGTCTTTATCTTCAATCACATTGTGTGACAAGTTTAAAAACTGAAGCAATCGTACTTGTCTTGAGTAATACTTCCCTAAATGCTGGGAGGGCAGGCAGAGAAGCCGGGATTTCAGACAAAGGGGTAGCCCTTTGCTACTAAATTCCCTGCCAATTTAAAATTGGATTTTAAAATTTGAAATTCACAAATGAAAGCTTATGCTACAGAAGCTACCTATGGTTTCAAAATAGCAGCAGTTTTCAGAGTTAAAGAAGCCAATACAGAAGACCTTCAAGAACGTTTATCTTTGTATCCCCAGGGAAAGATAATGGCTTTTCCTTTATTTTATTGGACTCAAGTAACCATATGAAAAGCTTTGTAATCATCAAGTAAATATTGACCATGTAATTAGATAGTAAATACTCTGTTATGACACAATAAGTAACAGAGTTATTTCTGCCTCCGGAACATCTTCTGGTCACGTCCTGATAGTGAAAATTAAATGGTAATTATGTTTCTAATATCTTTCAGTACTCTTTCCAAATATTGTACTTGTTAGTAGAATTATATAGGTGGTCATGACTTCTAAATTGCTGTTATTTTATATGTCCACCAACTTCAGATCTCTGTGCACTTTTAAAAATAAGGATTATCAAAACGGTAATTCTTTATAATATTTCATAATTTTGAAAGGACTTTCACACATACCTCCTATCAGTAGGCAATATGTAGATTTCTCTTCTGGACTAAAAAAAACCCTGAAGTCTAGAAATATTAGTGGAATTGTTTAAAGTCATGCCATCGAACCTGCCAGATGGGGGCTGATATATAATTTTCTGATTCTTCGGGCGGTGATACTTACACTTCTGTTCTATCTGCAGCAAACAGGTATAGATTAACTGTTGCATGTCATGCATCGGTCTGAGGATCTGCTACAGCTACAAATACAGTGTAGTTTCTGGGGCTGAAGCAGAGGGCAGGAGAATTGGCAGGCTAATGCCAAGACTGTTGCAGAGTCCTGGAGTCCAGGGCAAAGCTCCTGAGATAGAATGGAATGTCGTATGTGAGGAATAGTTCGTAAGATGCTTTATGCACATTGGTCATTCAATGGACCTGTATCAGTAGGATTATCAACTAAAAAAGAACAGCCCCGGCCAAATAGGGGCTTACTTCTCATGCAGCAAGGGGTCTGGAAGTATGGACGGATGAGCTGTATGGTATCTCAACAAAATACTGTAAATGAGGGTCCTTCTCAGATCTTCTGTAGTGTTTGAGAAAGTTTGGGGCCTCAAATGTATCTACTGTTAAGACTGGCCCCTTCTAGCCGTCCTTTATAACAATTACAGATCAGGGCAAAGAGGACTGGGCTTTTTCAAAGATGCAGGGCTCAACACCATGGGCCTCTTAATGCAGCTGGATTGCAGTTTTAGGCAGAAAGCCCCTCCCTCAGCAAAGCAGTACTTCCTCCGTCTCTGTCTGCAGACTGGTAGTTCTGCTTTGCTTCATGCCTCTCTTCTAGGACGTGGCTGCAAACAGCAAGGAGTCAGCAGGTGCCAACTTGATGGCGAATTTCCCTCCGTGTCTTCTAACACCGTGTCGGCAGCTGCCTGCTCTGCATTCTGCATCCAGCAGGTGACTCGTGTGACCTAGCACCTCACCAGTGCATCTTAAAGGCCAGCAGCTTCCCAGCTCTCAGTGAGCTAATTTCACAAATCTCGCTTCCAGTTACCAGATTCTGTGTTATTCGTAATTGGGATGGCTGTGAATGACATAAATGCGAACAATGCCCTACACAGAACCAGCCTCATATGCAGGTAAAGAGGACAAGAAAGCAGAAGAGAGGGCACTGCTTCTATTTTATTAGTCAGAACTGTGTTGTGATAAGGGTTTCTAAGAAAGTGAGGTTTAGGAGACAAAAGGATGTTTGCACGGTCTCCGAGTATCAGCACTTGCCTCAAATATCTCACAGCTGAACCTCTTTCTTATGTTGCCGGTGTTCCCTGTGGCCCAGACACGGAGCCTGAGCTCCACCAGTCAGATCCACATGCCCAAGACATGACACTCCACGTTAGTGATGTGAAGAGATGAGGACAGCGATGAAGCCATTCTGGGAAAGGTGGTGGTGACGGGAGGAGCAGTAATGGAGTGATTTGTATTGTTTTGCAGAGACAGTGGACAGAAGCAGCATTCTTGGTGTCTGTGACGTGACTGTTGTGACGGTTCCCTGAGATGGTGCCAGTTGCGTCCTGCTGGGAGAGGTGCTGTAGCCCAGGTTGGGGGGCCTTGTTCCCAGTTCTCCGGCCTCATTCTCTGGCCTTTCTGGGCATCCTATGACTTACCCAACATCCTGGGGTTCTACTTAACTTAACCAGAGTTAATTCAGCTCTTTGTAGTTTAGTGCTGGTTGGGAAAAGGATCGGTGTGGCTTGGTGGCTGCTGGAACACAAGGGGAGCAAGGACAGGGAGGAGTAAAACATGACTCCTAGAGAAACGACAGCATCATTAAGTTCTGATAGGGAGTAACATGGGGTGAAGTCTGTCAGGTTGTGCGACACCCCAGGGGGAAACATCTAGCAGATGGGTGGTGGAAGGTGTCAATATCTTGTGAGAGAAGTTAGGGCTAATAAATATATAAGGCACCTGAGCTAGACCAGATGCAAAAAGTTTGGGGTTAAAAGATTGATGAGGATGATAAAGTGGAACTTAGTTGAAATGATATCCACCTCAGGTTTTTATTGAAATAGCAAATTGACAAAGGGTATATGTGAGAGAAGGATCCAGGTAAATGAGTGGACTCAGGGCCCAGATGCGTCCTTACCTGCTTTAGAGGTAAGTCCATAATTCAGTGTTCAGTGGAGTTCTCATTGAAAGAGAGATCTTCCAGGTCAGAGAAGGCCAGCACAGCATGCTTAGTTTTATGCCATTAAGCCATGTCCCCGTGCTACAGTCTACCCACCACCATATAAAGCCATCCTGGTCATGCCACTTTGATGTACTTTTACGTCTTTTTCCTACTGCCTTTTTGGGTCTATAGCAGGCCTGGCTCTAGCCCAATAGACGAGTCTATGCATGTTGTTCAGCTGAAGTAAATGGACATCCTGACATTAAAAGATAAGGCTGTGGTAACCAGCTTACGACCTTGTTGAGGCATTAAACATCAATTAATTATAAAGAGCGCAAGAGCCAGAGCAAAGAGCGTCCCTATTAAGCTGGCAGGGTCTGTAAGTCTTGGACAGCAACAAAGAGATAGTTGCAGTGACCTCAGGGCTTAATTGTTGGGGGTTATAGTTTTTCACTTTGATTCACGAGTCGCGTATCTAACAGTATTGCTGCAATTTGCTAAAAGATAAATTCTGTAGCTAAATACGTCAGGTGTAAAATATGAAAGAGGGCAGCTAAGTGCATATTCTGAGTTGTCCAGTTGGAAGATGGGGTCAACCTACACATGACACCATTTCTGGGTGAGATGTCTGCAGTCAGTAGAGCAAAGCTTCCTTCCTGCATATTCTAATGACATTTTGTAGGCTTTCCAAAGATATTTCTTGATTTAATTCCTGGAAAATTGCTTGCATCTTTCAGATCACAGCAAGTTTGAATTAGGTGTCACATTTTGACAACAGGTATGGAAGGGCTTACCTAACTATTTACAGTCTGGTTCTGAGCCAGACGGCATTTCCCAGACTCCATTGCAGTTACGTGTGGCCGTGTGTGCATGTGATGTGGGCCATTTCTATCCCTGACCCAGGGAACCTCTCACGCCTGCACTGCTGTGCTCATAGGAGGAGCCTGGTCCTTACATCATTACAGGGAGAAACGTTGCTTACTGACCAAGAACATGTATATTGGATTGGGGGAGAGAAATAAACTTCTCTTGCGTTGAGCTGCCGAGGTGTGTGGGTTTATGTGTTGCCCTAACTAATGCAGACTGTTACAAAAATATAAACAGTTGAAGGCTTTGTTTGTATTTACCTTGACTCTGTGAAACTCGACTTGTGTTGAGTAAACCACAGAGCTCTAGTGATGCATCTAATCAATCACTTCACGTTGTTCTTGTCAGAACTGTTTACATTCCTGTCTGACTGTGGGACTCCATTTCTCTGCAAAGTCTTTTATTCGACACCTTCAGGTCCATTGGTTACTTGGGCTTAATTCTGGAGTATAAGAGAGAAATCCAGACTAGACACTTAATTGGGAGCATTAATCACCTATCTCACACTTTTTAGCTACAAGTTTATTGAGGGAATCTACATAAAGTGAAGGGATAAACATCCAGGGGCTGGGCTGAAGTAGATGTTATCAACAGTACCTTCCCACACAGCTTCATCAAATCACACACATCTGCCCTAAGCTGACAGCATAGCTGTTTGGCAGATACTTGCCAAAAACATGACTTTGAACTCTTACGCTTCCCAAACTCAGTGTAAGAGCAAGAGTGATAAATAAAAGTCCATATATTTCACTAGAGCAAGAACTGGCAAACCTTTTCTGTAACAGCCAGATAGTAAATATTTTAGGCGTTGTGGGTCAAATAGTCTCCGTCTCTTGAAGGTAGACCCAGACACTCCGTAAACAAGTGGGCGTGGCCGTGTTCCAAGAATCTTCCTTCTAAAAATAGGTGGTGGGTCTTGTCTGTGAACACCTGTACTCCGTGTCCAAATTTTACATCTGTTTTAAGTCAGACCGTCAAGGAGCCTGCCCTCGAGGATGTTTCTTGGGTCCCTGTGGAATCAGGTTTGCTGAAGTATGCTTTGATATTGTGTCCTGAGCTTGCCCTGAAGGGAATTTTAAGAAGCAAGGGTCTATCCTGGATGCCCTGTTTCTTGTCCTTGATTTTTAGGGAGCTTAACTACCGCAGGAGGAGGTGTCTGAACTGCAGGAGAAAAGCAGCAACTCCCCTGAGTACCTGGAGATGACACCTACAGACAAAGTCAGCCTTCGTTAGACCATGATCTCTTTGCTCTGGTGGCAAAGACCAACGGGCTACAGACCTGCACCCACCCCGTCTGCCCTCTGTGTGCTGGTGCCACCCTGCCTTTAGCTTGCACGTGTGCCATTTGCAGCATGGCAGGCGGTGGGGTGGAGTGGAGGCCAGAGCGGCCATGGCCCCTGCCCTCATAGAGTGCTTGCTTTTTCTCACCTTATTTTCCATTCTCTCAGGTTTAAACAACATACTTATTTTTTAAAAACACACTGAATTCTTTATGTTTTTATGAGCTGTATGAAATCCTAATTTGGAGTGAGATCGAGTACATAAAGACCTATGGATGAATGCCATAGATTGGGGTTTGCAGAGGTTGATTCTCCAGTTCCCTAGCATTACAGACCCGGTATATCTGTGCCAGTTCTTCTCCTATAAACTGTGGGTCTGAGCCTCCAAACTTTGTAATCCACGTAAGGAATGGTTAGGTTAGGGCACAACTCTTCTATTGTTCACTAAACTGTTTAATTCCACCTAAAGAAACTACTAAAAATCACATAAGATTTTGGCAGCACTTGCTCAGTAGGCCCAGCCTTCGGTTCTGAGCCTCAGTATTATGTGTGCACTGAATTCATGCCATGCATTCTGGGGTTTTAATGCTCATATGGAACCTTTATCACAGTAAATAAACAGAGGAGGCTATTGACAAGGCAGTTCCAGGCTTTGTCAACGTGGATCAAGGTTCTGAATTTGGAAAGTCAAACTCTGGAGGGGCTATACTTGGGTTTTAGGGAATCCTTGAGCCATCCGTGCTGTATGCTTAATATTATGCTGTAATGTGTTCGTAAATTGTTTTCTGCAGGGAGTGTCCTTGTTTTCATAGCATTCTCGAGGACATCAGGTTAACATGGCCTAAATGGTTGACACTGGTGCTTTCAAATGATCTGTGCAGAAGCGCAGGTTTCTTTCTCCTGTTGAAATTTGTAATCTAGGAAGATCACCATTTAAAACATCTGCTGGAAAGGAATTTCTAGAAAAATAAGACGGTGGATGGTGCGGTGATAAGAAGTTGCCATGTAAGACTGTAAACCCCTACTCAGTGTCTGTAGCTGGCAATGAACTGGATGTACAAATTGAGGGGGAAGGAGTCAAGAATCACTCCGAGAGTTCCAGCTTTGGAAGCTGGAGAGGTGATGATCATGAGGTCCAGCATGTCAGAGAAGCAAGTTTGGGTGGCAAAATAATGAGTTTAGTTGGAATATGCTAAGCTCAAAGTGTCTGCATGACACTCATGTGGCCATTACTCCATCCTCAGCAATTTTTGTGTAAATGTTAGAAACTCAGCCTGGGCATAGACTGACCTGAAAGTCATCGGTATTGTGGGAACAGATGACAGCACTTCAGAAAATGGTGTAAAGTAAGGAGGAAAGAGGGTTAAGGGAGGTATTCATAGAATATCAATATTTAAGAAGGTGGCAGAAAGAGTTTCCAGAAATACCTGGAAATGAAATGGAGAAGACATTCAGAGAAGTAGGAGGACAAAGTTTGGAATATTGTAGAAATTAAAGCGTTGAGTTTCTAGAAACGAAATGTAAGATTCTACATAAAGGTCTGGTAAGACATCCAAAAAAGAGGTCTCTGGTTTTGGATATTGGCAAACTGATGGATGCTTTTGAGAAGTGCTGGGAGCAAGGAAGGGGCCAATTTCAGAAATATGAGGAGTAAACAGAAGGTGAGCAAATGGGGTTGGGTTAAAAAAGCCCTACTTTTTTAGGAAGTTGAGTTTAAAAATGCTTTTCTACAATGTAGGAAGAAAAAAGAAGAAAGAAAACATGATATTTTTCTTGAGGAGAGACAAAGGAAGGCAAAGGAGAATCAACTAGAAGAAAAGACAAGTAAAAGAGAGCAGGGGCGTTAGAGGAGAGGGTAGGATCGTGGGACCCCAGGCCAGCCTTGTGGAGTTAGTACCAGCCCCCTAAGCTGTTTGCACGTGGCCACCTTTACACCTGTTGAATGACTGGTGGATGGCCATTAGCTGATTAGCTTGCACCCTATCATCGTATTTTCACTGAAAGCTGAAAATGAAGTACGTGAAGGCTTTATGGAAAGAGGCACCAAATTGGGTACTGGAATCTTCTAAGTCCTTTGTCCCACTTCTATCTCATCTGTTTTGTCCAGAACATGAGTTTCTAACTCCTTTGGAGCACTGGGGAAAATGGTTCTTGTCAAAACTAAATTGATTTGCTACTGTCATGGTTTAATATAGAGGCAGGTACAGTTTCGTTATGGTGAGACTTGGCAAGTTTGTCTTTGTGGTAATGCATGCTCCTTTGGTGTCAGAAACCATTGCATGATTATTTTCTACGTGACTGATTTTCTGGGCACTTTTTATTCTTGATCATTTATTTTCATCCCCTAGAATTCTTGCAGAAGTAATTCTTTCTATTTAGGATAATTTTAACAGCAACTGGTACCCAGTTCAGTCTAATGTATTCTTTATGAGACATTAAGAACAATCAGTGTGAGTACTGGATAGAGGCTAGTAGAAGAAGGAGATAGGAGCGCATTGTTTCTAATCATTTGCATCATTTCTGGCATGTCTGTTGACAGCAGTCACAGATGAGGCCAAAGAAGGAAAGGCTTGTAGCCTATGCTGCTCTTAGGTCCTGGCTGCAACACAGTCTTTAAATCATACTTCAAAGTGCAATTACCAACAGTGAATTTATACATCATAAAGATGGGGAGAAGCAGAAAATGACTTTCACAAAATAGAGTGATCCTTAGAGACACAATCCTTGCCCCTAGGAAGCCCTGAGTAGTCTCATCTTGAGAAAGCTCCCTGCCACAGGACTGCCACTCTTGAAGACACCTCGTTGCCTCTAGGTCCACCTTAGCTCAAGGTCACAGATCTCCTTTTACTGTGACTGTTCCTCAGAGAACCAAAGTATTGCTTTATTTTTTGTTGTCAGAGTATGGGGGTAGTGCTAAAGGGAAGTAGGGGTTTGAAGTAAACCTAATAAGTCTATTCTGCAAAGACCAGTCTGGTTTCTCTGGACTTTTAAACTCCATGTATAAATCACAGAGGGAAAGACAGCGATGCACTGTGTTGGCATTGAAGAAAAACATTGTCCTGACAGAAAGTTTTCCCCACAGCCAAACCGAGCTATAATGACTCTTGCTTTTTATTTCTCCCAGGAAAGAGTAATATAAAATTGGTCCCTGTGATATAGTAACCAGTTTGTTCATTCTTTGTTAAGTAGAATATGTTTCTTGGGGAGAAATGTTTCAGAGAATAAGCTGGCTTCGGTTGGGATAAGGTCTGGGAGTAGATTTATTTCTAAATAAATCTCAATAAATACATCGATAAAACGAGCAGAGGAAGGAACAATACAATTAGGAATTTCTTTAAGAAGTACAGTTCTGTATGATCATTTACAAGTGATGATTACATTCGAACATGTCTTGGGTTGATTTTCACAAGGGCTTCTGTGTGAAAAACAAACATTTCTGAATTAGAATGTCTGTCATGGAGCCGTTGAAATACAAAGTAAGAACATGTTTTCGAATATTCAGTAAAAAGATCATCAGCTTCTCGAAAGACCTGACACTGACATTCATCTTAGTACATAAAAGAGAAACTACGCCGAGGACGGGAAATACAGGAACCAAACGGCAGCTGGGGAGGTGCCTGTAGTTCTAACGGATTGCTTGTGCGTGACATCAGTGCGCCACTGAATTTGGCAGGAAAGAACTTTGCAGAATTAAGAAAGCAGCATTTCTGGTGTGTTCTCTTATTAAAAAATGTCAACAGCTCCTTGAATGCGGAAAATTTTAGGGCTTGTATTTTGCAGAAGTCAATGTAGTAGCTGCAAAAGTCATAGCACCAAAATGAAATGCATTAGGGATGTGAGCAGCCCAGGATGGTTCATTAGTTTGTTACTCAGCCAGAGCTGAAGGGGTTAGTATCCCACCTGAATGACAGGCAGAGGGATTCAGTAGCATACAGTGATTGTTTTTGTGGTTGTTACTGTGATATTTGCATGTTTTTTTTATAGCTGTATTAAGCTAAGGCAGTTTTTTTAAAACTTCCTTTGAATACCATTTTACACAATTATAAATCTGGACTCTTTCATTCATTTATGGATTTTAAAGTGATTTATTCTGCATGTTGGGCAACGTGCTGAAGGTCGAGAAAAGCAACCGATGCTTTAACCACTAAGCCCGTTGTAAGGCATCCTTGCACATTAAGATGGAAAGATATAAACAGCACTTGGTAAAATTGCAAGAACTTGCACTTAAATTTAATTTTCTCTACGAGTGTAGTTAGCATTATGTTTTTTCCCCCCACTGGTCTCTGATATACTATTTTTGAGGGAGGGAAAAAAAAAATTTTTGCTACTATGGCAACAGTATCCTTCTTGCTTTCCATCACAAGCCATGGTTTCTGAGCATAACTAGGAAAATTGAAACGTGGGTAGCTCAAAATGATAAGGCCGAGAATGGTGCGCATTCATCTAAATGAAGATTTGTGTCATTGTTCTTGGGCACAGGGTAAGGCTGGCACTTTCAAGGTCAACATATTTGTTGGTAGTTTTCGCAGCAGCTCTCATAAAAGATTATTGCCATTTACTGGGAAACTACTCTTTTCACTAAATGTCTTATTAGCATGATTTTCCAAAGACGATCGGAAATTAAAACACTCCATACATTGTGCAGCTTATTTTACGGTGTCGAGGAAATGTAATACTGCCCCTTAACCCTGAGTGTGTGTTGAGGAGGGGGAAGCAAAGGCTCGTAGAGAAGCTGATTGAGCTCATTCTGTGGTTTGTTCCAGGGCTGATTCTGGAATGGTGCTTCTCTCTCATGCTCTTGCAATAACAATATTCTTTTTATTTTCCTGGATCTTTCACAGCCTGTGGATATTCCAGCTTGCAAGGTAAAATATGTTTTTGCTCCATGGCCAGCTTTTGAAATCATCTCTGGCTCTACTGTGACACTAGATAAAAACAACACCGCCCTCATTGCCCTTCAGCTCTGCTTCTCACCTCCTTCCTCTTCAGCTTCCCCATCATCTCTGTCCACATTGATGTTAGATCTGGAATCTCTTTGCCTAGCCTGGTGTGCGTGGGCAGTCAGATTCCAAACTGGCTAGCCAGCCCTGACTTGGCTCTTGTGTCAAGTAAATGCATTTGGAGGACACAGACCACACCTATTGCAGACAGTCCTGGAAATACTGCAATGGCCTGTCCAGGCCTCTGGGACACCACCCTGCTGGGGCCTGCGGTGCTGCCCAGCTTAACCCTGGAGGAGTGCAGAGACATGTCCTCATGGGCCACAGGCTGACCTGGACCTCAAGCAGATTTGCTTTCTTAAGCAGAGGGCTGGGTATTTTTCTGACTTGTCAAGGCCATATCTTACTGCATTTGGCAAATTCAAGGCTGCTTCACAGACAGAACTGATGGACCAGGAGTAAGTGGAGTTTACTTCCTTGTCCTTCTCTATCCTCGGGATTCAAAATAATCATTCAATTTCACCTTATTATGAGTACATGTCCAGGGAGATGTTTGTTGTTCTTAACTCTTGAGTTGATTCTCTATATCAGCATTAGAGGATTAAAATAAATTGAGCATTTTGGCTGTATGGCAGTGGGAAGTAGCTCCTTACATGGCTGCTTTAATGGGCCTAATTGGGGTCACAGGAAAGGCTTTGTAGCGCCAAATACCCTGAGCTATGGGTCATACCAAAGCTTTAATTGTCACCTCTGTCACTTCCTAGGTATATCACTTTGGGGCAATTATTAAGTTCCTTTCAAATGGAGATATAATGCTTATGCTGGGCTAATATGAGAAGCAAACAACACACAGAACTACACTGGAGCCGTATCTAACGTAGAGAACACCTGTCGCGTTACTTTCTCCTCTCGAATTGGACTGAAAGGGGCTTGAATGGAGTTGCAGAGTGATTGGGTGTTAATAGCCTTCTTTTCTCTTTTATCAGAGTTTACTGTATCCAAGACAGAGCCTTGCATGTAGAAGAGGCTTAAATATTACTGGTTTGACTTAAAAAAAATATTGAAACAAATTGATTCTTGATTTTCACATCAAAATCACTTAGGTAGCTGTGAAACCTAAAAAATACATGTGATATTGATATTAGAGCCTGAAAACATGCACAGACAGGGTGGGTTCCTCTTCCGCTGGACTCATAACTCTTGAAGCAGAGCAGGGCGTGTCTGAGGATGTGGAATGGCTGGCCTGTGGCACGGCCGAGCCATTCCTCTCAGTCTTCTAGGAACTGAGGAGATGGGCAGCCGGGTCGATTTGATTGTGGTGACTGGTATCGACTGCGTAGATGGGCAGAAAGAATGGATTTGCCACGTCACGGAGTAGTTTGTTTGCCTCTTGTGGGTACCACAGTAGTCTAGGAAGACGTGCCCAGGGATGAGAGCTGGGGAACGCAGCCTCTTCTGCTCCTTCTTACCTTCATCTGGTCCTGTGTGACCACCAGCGGGACCGCTCCATGTAGATGCTCCTTCCGTGGAGCATGTGAACACATGCCCTGGACTCATCTTTCTAAAGTGGCTTTGTGCTTGTCCTTAGGGGTACTCTCATATAAGCTCGGATGTTCAAGATTTGCTTTCACGTCCCTCTCCCCTTTGCCTCTTTTTCATCCTCCACTCCCCATTCTAATCACGCAACTTCATTTCTTAGGAGTAGATTTCAAATTCTTACCAGGGTTTTCTACACCTTCTCCTTCCAGCCTCTTTACCTGTCTTAGAGAATGTTTATTTTACCTGCAATCCTGCTGGGTCCCGCTGCCCTTCTTCTCTTTTAAATGTTCCTTTGATCATTTCATTCTCTGACTTAAAATATTCCCCTGCTCTGTACACCAGCTTATTGTAACACCTTTAAGAAACTGTCCTATTTGGGTGACTGCAAAGGATGAAGATACCACCTTCTGCACCTTCTTGCCAGGCTTGGAGTGACAGAGAGAGAGAGCAGTTCATCAGAATACATCTTCTTCCATCAAAGCCTCGAGTTGTCCCTGAGAAGTACCATTTTCCAGTGTCTGCTCAAATCCAGGGGTGGCCATTGTCCAGTATTTACCAGTGGAGTATGAGCAGAGGTGGTGTGTGTTTATTCCAGGCCAGGGTGCTTGAGATGTGGGTTTATCTTCCCAGATTCTCTGGTCCCTTCTGTTGACTGTATAAGAAGACGGAGGCCTTGGAGGACAGGGGATTCCAGACAGAATGCCCCCAGTTACCTGAATCACAGGTGGAGGAAAGGCACCAAGCAGGAGTATCTGCACTCAACTGTTACATAAGCAGAAAATAAATGTGTTCGTTTTGTATCACTGCACGTTTGGGGCTCCCTACCACCAGGGCTTTACCTATGTCTTTCATTCTTTCTAGAAAACCCTATGCATCCCTCTACTATCTCAGTTTACCTCATTCATAGATTCCATCCAAGCTTCACTGCTAGGAAGCCTTTCTTAATTATCCCAAATCAATTTGTTTTCTCCGGTCTTTGAATTTCTCCTTTGCTAACATCCCACATTGAGGTTTGGTTCTTTTGCAGTAATTATCTTTTTCTTTACTCTTTCAACAATTGTAGTTGTAAAGGTTCTGTTTCCAATTGTCAGTAGAACCAAAGTTGGAAGCTTTGTCCCGTTTCCTTAAATTTACTGTAAAGGCAGTAAATACATCTATATTACATTCATTCTTCATAAAGTGCCTAGTATGCAGGACATTATTATTCGACACTGTTTTAGTTTTATTCCTCACAGTTGTGATTTTTTTTGAGAATAAATATGCTAATTTAATCAAGTCAAGTGCATTGAGCATCTTAACAAAAGGGCCTATGACTTTAAGATTGTATTGTCTAAAACTAGTGAAGGTACTTCCTCTCAAATTGGAGAGAAGGGTTCATTTAGAGCATCTCGATAGAATAGGCTGGGTAAATTCCCAGAATTCCATCTTCTGGTTGGACTTCTAGGTTGATTTTACCTAAAGCCTACTGGGCTAGGAAACAATGAAGATATGCTATTCCCCAAACTCATGAAAAAGATTCAATTTTTTAAATAATAGAAGATCCTTATATTTTCCTCCTTAGGTGGAGATAGGCATTGACATGAATAGAAAAATTGAGTTCTTTTAACTTAGACTTTTAGAATGTCAAAATTTTTCCTAATTGTTATTAAAAATAAAGTCGGAGGTAAGAAACTTAAGAATGTTGAAAACTAATGCTGTGTTTCCTAGTTTTATGATATTTCGAAATCAATGCCCTCACATCAGAATGACTAGATAATAACTCACATTTTCTCTTTATCTTTAATAATATCACTACTTCTTTCCTTTGCCTTTTAATAGACTTCTTTCTTTTTATTTTTGTTGGCTGACTTTGAAGAGTCATTTATTTTTGTTGAAAAAGGGCAGCCTGAATTTCTGCAGCATAAATGCTAAGTATGTTATCAAAAAATGCTGTAATTTAATAATGCAGAGGCCGTGCCAAACTATGTAAGACTGAACAATGGTCTAGTTTGAGTTTGGATAAACTACCTCTCCAGATAGAGCATTTTCTATTCAGAAACGTCAGAAAGATATTTTTACAATACAATTGACCAGTGGAGAAAGTGGAATAGAAAATAAACTCAGCTTCACCGTAGCTGTATTGGTATAAAATTCTAGTAAAACTGGTCAAAAAAAAGGAGACTGAGCTTGATTGATTGTTAGTGCATTAGCGTCAAAAGTAAACTTTAATTCCTCATGGTTTCTTTTTAATCAGGATAACAGCAGCATTGTGGATTGGAAGAAAGTCATTTTGTAGTGGTATGACCAGAAGAGTTTGTCAGAGTGTCATAATCTAATCAGTAAGATGGACAGATCTTTGGAAAGACAGCGAGTGGCATGCCTAAGAATTAGAAGCATTCTAAAATGAATTTTACCTATGATGCAACGATGTGTTCCAAACAAAAAAGGGAAAATTAAATTTGGGGAGGAGGGCATTTTTTTTTTCCCTCTGTCATGTGCCTGACTCAATTTAGTTTATGGCACGGTCTAATCAGAACAGTAAAATTCTCAAAATGTGGCTTACACAGAATTTATCTGGGCTGGAGCCATATTGAATAAAATTGTATTCTGTTTACCTGGTGTAAAATTAAAGATCAGGAAATTTAATTTTTGAAAACAAATTATGAAACAGCTGAAGAACAGTTACTATTGAGTTTAATCAGCAGAATGCCAGAAGTAACACCACCAAATTATAAACCCCTAGAAAAGGATGCGTAGAAGGGACTCTGGCTACTGCTGCTCAGACTGAAGCATTGTTGCAACTCAGTGGAAAGTTACCGCCATTTGGTAGAAATCAGGCCAGTGTCCCTAACTGATACTTCTAAAATGAACCAGTCTGTTGTGTTCTAAAGGAAAAGTAACAATAATTCATACCCAGGGTTTTCTATTTTGTGTAACCTTTTACTAGATGGCAACATTTGTTTTATCTTCTAATATTTAGAACCTGATTACTATATAAGGCACTGAAAGAACTCCCAATAGTAGACTCTGTCAACAGCAGTTTTACCTGCTTAAGCTGATCTCCAGAACCCTGTGGGGGGCCTGCCATTCACTCCTGAGCAGTCGCTGCCCTTGTGGGCGAAATTTGTGTTTTGTGCTTGGGCATTCTCCAAAGCCCCTTTGTTCCCTTGAGAATCACATATTTTCAAACATTAGTGCTCCAGTTCTTGGATCATGGCTATGACACAACTCTTGGGCTCTCAGTTAATGTGAGAAGAGCCAGTGTTGACAGCCTCATTGTTCAGCTTGAACACAAAATTATTCTAAGAGTTAAATGTCACTAAAACATTCTACAACAAATACTTATTATCTGGACAAGGTTTTTCAAACACTTGTTTATTCAAACCAAATTCTGTATTAGAGAGAGTTTAAGCACAGAAGTAGAATGTACATATATATATATATATCTGTTATGTATATGTATGACATATATACATATAAACATATATAGTAATGTAATGTTCATTTTTATACTAAAAATTTAAAAATTCGTTTTGGTTTAGGTACAGGGATCTGGCTTACAAAATTGTGGGGCTGGTTAAACAGTCTCTGTAAGGCTGTTGTCTCCACATCTGAGGCTGGGGCTTGAAATCCACCGGGCAGGCAGTCGGGAAGGGAAGATCATGAGCATCTGGAACCCACAAACATGAGCAGGAATCCCCAAAGGAAACATTGAAACCCTGCACGCTCTTGTTGCCTCTGTTACTGAATGCAATGGGTTCACCTCTACATGAGCTTTAGCCAAAGTCACACCAGGCAAGGGTCATGCAGAACACACTTTATTACTTGGCATAAGTATGGAGAACACTGGGGATAGTTCCCAAAGCCATGTCTTCCCAAAGGGAGTGTAAGGCTGTGGTTTGAAAGTCTCTGAAGATTAGAGAAGGGGCTACAGTGTCCATTACTGTGGAGGTGAGGTGATCACATGCTGTGTAGATTAACTCTTAGCTTGTCCTGGGGAGGAGGTTTTAGCATTATAATGAGGGAAGTTTACTCTTGGTTGCTGTGGAAATGGTTCAGCCCTCCCTCCATCATCTGCTGTGCTGGTTTCTTAAGGCTTCATCTAGGAGGTTCTTGGTATAGGGACTGGGCACATTTACTGCTTGCAAAGTGAGTTGTCAGGAGCTATGATATATGGTTCTCTTTGACAAAGGATTCTCAGGAGGACCTTACTTTTGCCTTTTGAGTGACATGTCCTTAGTGATGAGTGTGTCCTGCAGCAGTTTGGGTCTTTGTCATGGAGTTAAACCAAGATATGGAGTTCAACTCCTGGCCCAGGAGTCAGAGAAGCTGAAGAGGAACCCCAGGAAGGTAATCAATTGTGTTTCTGGGCAGCTGCATCTGGGGAGTTCTCTCACCGCACACCAGGTGAAACGCCAACCTGGATTGGGAGGGTTCTTGACACTGAACAGGAAAAAATTCTTGAGCAGTTCAGAAGAGTGTAGGTAAGGAAGGAATTCAGTAAAGCTGGAGTAGCAGGGAATGGCAGCTGTCTTGCAGGCAGCAGAGAGCAGAGGAAGCTAAAGTAGGACAGAGGGAGTGGAGACTTGTGCTAAAGTCTAGAAAATAGAGTGAAGTAACTAAGCTTACAACTGGAAGAGTGCAGAGACAAAATGCAGTAAATCAAGTACTGAGAAGACTTTATTTTAAAAGTACACACTCGAAGAGAGGGGAGTGCGGGCAACCTCAGAGAGGAGGTACATTTAAGGGCTTAGGATTCTGTCTTTTAAGGCTTTTAAGTATGGGCGAAGGGCAGGGATAGTAGTTGTTGGGCATAGGCTTGACCCTGGATCTCATGATGTATTATGTCACTATCTACAGCCAGTCCTCTAGATAATTCTGTAAGATAAACTTAACACAAGGAATTTATTGATCCAGTTCCTCTCCAAGGTAGTGATTTTATTAGGGGGGCATTGGTTATTTTCCTTGGTTTTTGTCCCCACCACAACAAAGAATTGAAGGGCAGAGACACAGTAGTGAAGCAGAGTAAAAGTATTATTTAAAGTTACACACTTAAAGAGAGAAACGACCTCAGGGAGGAGAGGCACCCTGAAAGGTTTAAATTTTATTTAAAGAGAGGGAATGTGCGGGTGACCTCAGAGAGAGGTGCGCCCTGAAAGTTTGATGAAAAGTTTTATTTATGGCAAAAAGGTGCACACTTGGAGAAAGAAGAGTGTGGGCTACCTCAGAGAAGAGGCTTGCTGAAAGATTGGGGGTTCCTCCTTTAAAGGATTTTTCCGGAATGTGACAAAGGGCTAGGGGTGTGGACTTAAGTGGTCTCAAGATGTTTAGCTCTTCTCTTCTATTATCAGTACTTGAGGTAATTCTGCAAACTCAACACAAGAAATTTACTGATTCATTTCCTTCCCAGGATAACTAACAGAGTCCCTCTGGGAACTTAGCAATCAAGACCACCTGCCCTGCCCCCAAGGTGGGCTGAGCTTTGTCTGCTAAAGAATATGTTAAGAATCTTCTTAAGTTCCTGGGTTTTACAATGCAATCTTAGTTTTAAGATGGACTCTTTCCTGTTTTTACTATGCTGTTTATAGGTGGGCTTGTTTGCAAAAATAATCATGATGCTTGTCTCCTGCCAGGTTGCTATTACTTGATTAGGGGCTGGAGGAGGAGGAAAAAACAGTATATAGGTTAAGTTAAAGAATAAGCTGGGCCTTTTAGCAGGCTGAAGTAAATCTTAAGATGGCATGATCTCATTGACACAATGAAGACATGGGCTGCACTCTGATACTTTTATCTGGGGAATATTTGGACATTCCAAGTTACTCCAGTCTTTGGAGCTTCAACTGATTAACTCATTAACTCTGTGAGTCTTTTCTGACTCTCTAGTTTTAACTGGTTAACTCTTTGAGTCTCTTTAGTGGGCTTTACTGGTCTTATTCTCTCTCCACCCTGCTCATATCTATTTTCCTGCCTAACAGTTTCCCTCAAGCACTGGGAACATATCAGTTAGGACTGCTTGCCCTGCCTTAAAATAGGGTGGGTTATTGTCTGATTACCAAAGAATGTGTTAGAGATCTTACCTCCTAACTCCCTGGTTTTTGAAATGAAATCTTAGCCTTCAGATGGGGACCCTCCTGTTCTCATTACACTGTTTTTATCTCAGCATTTTTCATCATAGGCAGGAAAAGCTAATCATGATACTTGGCTCATGTCCCTGCCCCACTTCAGTTGCAGCCCCAGATGTTGCTTCACATCAGCCAGGTGAGTCAGCACCTCAGCAATGATGCGTGGCAGTCAGTATGTGTGGCAGCCATCACGTGGCTGCATCGTCCCTTCTCTTCTCCCTTCACCCAAATAGCTCAGCTGGAGAACAAGTACATCCCTTCATAAGGAGCTCAAAGAACAGAATGAGGAAACTGGGCCTAAACCAGACAAAGAGGAATGTGGGGTTATTAATATAAAGGGATGTAACAGGGTGTTGTGTATGTTCTGAACACAACAGTTACATATCATGAAGGTGCATTTAATACTCGGCTCACATCTCTTGCATAGCTCGTGTGGAGCATTCTTCTCCATTTAGAGAATGCATTTTTGCTCATTATTATTTTATCTGTTCCCTTTTGAGTCCTACAGGTACATTTCATTGATGACTAAAGCATGTGAATTCTGATACATACCTTTTTTTTTTTTTGGTTCGGTGGAGTGTGAAATATCTGGCAAAAATTATAAGGCAGTAGTGGAATTAGGTTAATTGCTAATAAAGAAATTCACAGTTGCCTTTTGTAATATGGCTTAAATTTAGTGGCTGCTATTCAGAAAAAAAAGGGAAGCAAATGGAATTATGAAAAGTGGACGGAACTGGCATTTTTTAAAGCATAAGGAATTGTGAGGAAAGACACAGCCATATTGATGCAAATGCAGTTTCTGGGAAATCTCATTTCGCTTAGCCATAATTATGAAAATCCTCTTGAGCATTTCTGCCTGTTGTGAGTTGCTTTGCTGTTTTTCACAACAGAGACAATTTCAGTTATCTTAGAAATCTGAAGCTGCCTGCAGCCTGATGCCCAGAAGCCCAGAAGCCTCCACTAGTACTGTGCTCAGGGTCAATTGTTGCTTAAACTCCTTTTAGAGTCTATTCAACATGACAAGCAGATCAATCTTTTCAATTCAAAACTGATGAAATTCTACATTTTAGAAAGCATTGCCTGGAGAGTAGGAATTCAATAGATGTCTTTTAGGGCCATTTGGTGTTTCTTTCGGCTGTTTCATGAGGGCTTCTCTTGATGCAGAATACTAAACCCGTTTGGAGCTTTTAAACAGGCTTAGCTCTCTCAATAAACACCTATTGGTCCAGAGTGTAACAAATTAATTTTAGAACATCATCTTGTCAGGTAACCAAGTATTGACACTGATTTTAAGCAGTTTGTGTAGAATACAGATATTAACATTACAGTTGTACTTTTTTCTTAAACTCACAAATCATGTGCTGAGTCGTGCATGAATGAAAATGCTAGGGTAAATGTATTATTTCTAGGCTATAGCAAGTAGGATGGAAACTCACAGTATTTAGCATTTAGACTTGCATTACAATCAAAATGCTTTCATACTTCAGTCCCAACTAAGGCTATCCAAAAATATATTGATGTAAGAGCAACTGCATCTTAGAAGTAGAAAGCAAGGTGGCAGGAAGACAGATTGCACCTGCCGTGGGACAAACTGAAAACAAATCTTGGCTTTGTCTTCCTGTAGGCATGGTAATGACTCATCCCACGTGAAAGAATTTGTGGGAAACGTTGGATATTTTCATTATACTTACTGAAATTGTTTTTAACTGACTTTTTTTTTTGTTTGCATGTGTGTATCCTCACACAGGATATACTCACCTGTTTTTAGCCTGGAAATTGGACTAGTATAGCGTTGAAACGATGCTCCTGGGTCCATGTCAGGAGGTTTAGGTAAGGCAGCAAAGGGCAGCGCCCAGCCGTCCTAGAAAAATGGAAGAAGGAGAGAACCATGTAAGAGTGCTCTTGGTAAAGAAACTGCTCTTTTCTGTGTTTAAAGATAACAGGGTAATGTTGTTGGGAAGTATAAAAAATTTCAATAAAATTTCCCTAAGGATGTGGGTAGTGCCTTCAAGCATCTCATGCTAAAATAAAGCTGGGTCTCTACACATTTGCTCTCTCAGTCCTCACGCTAAATTCATGATTCTGACACTATTTTAAGTAAGCAAGGATTCAGTGAAAGAACTGTGAGGTAAACGAAGAAAGGCAGAAAACACTTGGCTGGGCCACGCATTGCAGGGCACTGCAGTTAACTGAGTGGCACACAGTCTGTAACTGTACTAGGTTAAAAACCTCTGGTTGTCACATCAGGTATCTGGATTGTGAAGCCCATCGAACATTTCACTGTTTTTGACAGAAGGGCCCGTGTTGTTTGCTGTCCTTTATATTTAAAGGATCATTAGGAAAGGTTTAAATCAGGTGCCTCCCATAACCCTCCTGCGGATGGAGAGGTCAGACATGCGCCGGGAGCCTGGTTTCTAGCAGGAGAGAAGGCCTGGAACCATGCTTACACCCCGCCTTTCGGTTGGGTGATGCTCTGGCTTCTCAGGCCCCCGAGCCTGCAAAGGGACTGAGCTGCGCTAACGAGCCACTAAATTTTGAAACGCCGAGGAGGTTGGAGAAGCCGGAGTTATTACCATCTCTCAGCGAGCACAGAAAAGCATTAAACTTTTTTGGCCTCTTTTCTGCGACAGAGATTTTGACAAGAACATAAAATAAAAGCCTCACAAATTCATGCTGCTGACAATGATTATAACACGACCGGGGGATGGAATAAATGTCCACATTTCTTGAATCAATTTGAGGATCGTGATGTCGCAGACCTCCGCAGACACTGCACATGAGTCCAGGAGAATTTCTCCACTTACACGATTATGCTGTTGGAAGAAGCGAAGGGATTTCTGTATCACACCGGACAAAAAATTTTAAACTCGCCGTCAGATTTGGAAGAGTCCAACGATTTTCACGGAATTATAAGGCTGGTTCTGAATTCCCTAGCAGAGTCCCCAAAACAAGCGCAAAGATTTCTAAAGCTACACGTATCCAAACAAAATGTTCGGATGACCTCACGGCTCTTGATGGTTTAAAGCAAACCTCACTAAATCTTCCTGTAGCTGTTCAATAAGTTATTTTGAAATTTACAGGTAGCCTTTCTTACTCATGGCTTTTCATGGACTTATATTTGGTTATGGAGTAATGCCTTTGGGCAATATATCCATGCCTTGTTTGTTTTTTTTTGCCACCAAGGGGAGTCTTTTTAACCACGTGATAGAATCACCAGATAAAAAGAAGTCCGTGTTTGGGGTGAAGCTTGTACCACATGGAAATTAAACAACATGAAAACGGGCATGAAAAGTGGAGAGTGTACATTATCCTAAAATCTACATCTTATTTAAGATTTCTGAAGAGGATGCAGTTTTTAAATGGCTCTTCCTGATCCCAGAGTGTTTCTAGGAAGCCACTAGGTGCAGCTCTAAGACAGCTTCCTCTGACAAAACCAGTCTGGAGGTTTCATCGGTCATTATAATTTCCTTAAAAATGCTAAGATTAAATCTGAGGCTTAGAAAATTAGCTTTAAATGGTATCATGATCATCTATTAAAATATGTGGTGCATGCACGCGTGTGCCCCTCCCCACACCTCTGAAATGCCTTGTAAATGAAGATCAAATAGAAAGATCCTGCGTATAATGCCGATAGTTGTATTCATTTAATACCAAAACAATCAGTTTCAGTGTGTCAAATACAGCTATCTTTTTTTGTATACTTAAACCGTCCCTAATAGTTGATTTGGTTGTTCATTACTGATGTTTCTGAACTGAGGAGTTTTCTAGCAGTAGGAGAATGGGCCTTTTGTTTTAGCTGCGGTTTTTTAACCTTATCAAGCAGCTTTCTCAAATTGACTGGCTCTGGGTAATGTGACACCCGTTCCCCGCCCCTGCCCTCTGCTGATAACCATGTCACCTACCCGGTATTCGGTGGCATCTGGTGCACATGGAAACGGAGTTTTCTTGGTTCATTGATGTTTTGCGATGGTTGAAAAGTACTCTATACTCTAGCTTGGCAAATTTAGAGATCGTTACAAAAACCAGGAATAGAATATTAGAAATGTTGCAATGCAAAAATGGCATAAAAAATGAACAATAACTGTCTCTTTGAGCCCAAATCATTCATGGTTTCTTATCTTTTAATTAATATGAAGCAATAGAAAAAATTAAACTATAGAGAATTACGATCTTTTGGAAAACAGCCTACCACAGCTATTGTAAAAAATTTCATTTAGTGAAGATGTTTAGTAAAAAAAATTCCAAAATAGTAAGATCCTCTGTACACCATTTTTAATTCTGTATCTTTGGCTAAGATCAACCACTGAATCAGAGCATCAAGGACTTAACCTAGTTCTTGCCAAGGAAATAAGTTTGTTGATCTAATATCTTTTATGTCATCAATGATTATGACATATCCTCCATAACACAGCTTTCCTAAAGAATTATTATTAGGAAGTTTTCTTTTCAACTTGCATATACAGTTACCTCTGGGTAAAATATTTAGGCTGAATTTGTATGTAACAACCTTATTAATATATTTGGGGGTGAAAAATGTTAACAGAAAAATGCACACGTTCTTATTTATCTTGGCATTTGCCTGTGATGGATACTTTTTAAAGACCGGATATTCATCACAGTAATGTCATTAAGAAAACAACTTCCAGGACAAGGGAGCTTGGGTTCAAATCCTGCTTTGACATTTACAAGCAGATTAATCTCTTTAAGGCTTCAGTGTTTCAGGCAGTAAATTGGGAAAACTATAGCACTCATGGGGCTATTGTAAGAATTATAAGAAATAAAACACATTAAGGACCTCGCTTAGTGCCAGTATGATGGAAAATGTCCAATAAACATTACACTGAACTCTGTCTTTCTGTCTTTGTATTTGGTCTCAAGGGAATTCACAGTGACTATTAGAAAAAACTGCAATTTATCTCCTTTAAAGCACCAAGCACTTCTTCTATTTTATTCTTTAATATGGCAACCTTTTAAAATAGAGTTTCGCTGACCTAAGTACATTCAACGTGGTTTAACCATTTCTAGATAGCTCAGGACTAATAGAATAGAGACAAACGATCATATTTTTGTGTTAGCAAGATTACCTTTTGGCATTACTACATAATAAAGGATTTTTGCCTTTTTACTAGGCCGTCCAATGTTGGTATACTTTTTGGGTTTCTGTTTCTGCTTTGAAATAGTTTTCTGTCTTTTCTCCTTTGTGGATTATAATGGGAAATCAGAGACTGAGAAGTGAGACAAGATGTATAGAGTATAATATAGCCTTGGGGAACCGTTCCTTTCTTTGGGAGGCAGAATTTGAGGTCTGATGGAGGGGGCTGGCGGAATGAGGTCTAAATGTCCCATGCTAGGTTTTGCTATGTATGCTCTGGCACGAGCTTATCACAGGTAGGGCCAGGGTCTTAGACTTCAGTGAACTGCAGAAGAGGAGGGAGAAGTAGCCTTGGGCTTCCGTGGAGTCTGCTCACAGCTCACTATATTTGATGCCAAGTATGCACAGCCTCTCACCCCAATGCCCCAACATGCGGCATGTCTCTAGAATCACTGTGGGTGACATGCAGATAGGTGTCAGCTCTCTCAGTTGTCATTTCATATTGCTATCAAGGGGATAAAACGTGACCATCTGTAGCACTTTCCTCCCCCAGCTCACCTCCCTATCCTTCTGGTGTGCCAGAAACCACATTTTGTTAGAATATTCTCTGAAGAAAAAATAATGAATACTTCAAGAGCATTCGTGGAGACAGTATGAGTTTGGTGCACAAATTCTCATGTATTTCTACTGTTGCTCAGG
Source organism: Smutsia gigantea (assembly GCA_032199065.1). Lineage (NCBI taxonomy): Eukaryota > Metazoa > Chordata > Mammalia > Pholidota > Manidae > Smutsia > Smutsia gigantea. The sequence goes on along the minus strand of JAVSCE010000578.1, from coordinate 22,351 downwards.
GGCATTTTTTGCTCACCTTCTGTATATTGGCTGAATTCTGGATGGTGGAGGTTTGAGAGGTGCTGCCTCTGCGTAAGCTGAAGTGTTACATTCTTTCTTGCTGGACCAAGTGTGACTTGTGACATGCCATGTGCTAAATGAGGAGACATTGTCATTGCCTAGAAAGGCCACCCCTCTCTCGTAATCTCCAGTATCCCATGTTTGGAACTTAACCTCCAGCTTTCCTTCATCTCACTTCCATTCCTTCTCTCTGCCTCTTTGAACTCCCAGGGCCTCGATCCGTTGGTATTTCTTCATCATCAGCTTCTTTTGTTTTTACTTCTTTTCTAGCCAGAGCAGATGAAACAATCCTGCTGCTCTAATTGCACTATTTAAAAAATTTTACTCACCTGTCCCCTTCATACTTCTATTTCACCTATTTCAACTGTGTACAGTGCAGTTATTTTTACAGCTTGGCTGTACAGAGCTAACAGATCTAGACAACTCTATGCCCTGGGACAGTACGGGCAACAAGACTTCTGCAGGGACCGTTGATTTCATTATGTGGTGCAGGCCATCTGCCTCTCCATTCCCCACGACGCTGTCATGCAAACCATCACTGTCCCTTGGCATCCTATCCTCCCACAGCCTCTTCCCAACGAGCAAACCCTTTCATTTCCTACTTCCCCGAGAAGGTAGAGGTTATCACAAACGTCTCAGCTTCATGAGGACCGCCATCTATTTCATGTCCTTCTTTTCTAAGAGTTTAGTGATGAGCTATCCTGCCTGCGAGCATCCTCCCACCTATGCCCTGCATACCCTTTCCTTCTGCTTTCTGAAGCACTGCTGTCCATCAGCGGTGGACTCTCTTTAATCTGTTCTCTCTATTGGATCCCTTAGGAAACATTTCTTTCTCTTAGATCCCACTGGTCAAATCTGGATAAATTTGAACACCAAAATAAATAATATAATAAGAATATAATATTCTTGTAGTCTGCAGAATATAATAAGAAACCCACAAGTCCAAACCCATTTTAAAAAATACCTGAAAAAATGGGTAGACAGTGGAGAAAAAGCTCTTTCATACATGCCAACAAATAGAAGATAAAACTGAATTAGAAAATCATAATGTGGTAGCCACTGTATGAATTGTTTTTAGGTAAAGATCATCTATGGAAGCAAAACTACTGGGTGAATCTTTTTAGAAGTAACAGGATATTTGCATAGTCTCAAAGAATTTTCCCATAAGATACTTATTAATTACAAAAAGATGATTGGTAACTTTATAGAGGGGAAAACTGACAGATATCACCTTAATTAAATATTACAGTTAACATCTCCAGTAAAGAGGCAAATAGATGTCTGCTCTTTCTAATATGAGCCTGTGAAGGACCAATCTCATTTTCGAGGTCTTTCTGTAAAAAACCCTTCACCTGATCAAACCATAGGGAAACCTTATACAAACCAAAATTAAGGAAGTCTACAAAGACAAATGGTCTTTAGTCTTCAAAAATGTCATGAAAGAGAGAATGTGGAGCTTCCAGATTAAAGAAGAATAAAGAGATATGACAACTAGCTAAAAGCTCTATGTGATTCTGGATTGGCGTCTGAACTAAAATCTATTTTTTTTCTTTTGCGAAAAGGTCATCAGCAGGACAACTGAGAAAAATTTGCATTAAGTCTGTTGATTACGTAATATTTTATTAGTGTTTTTTTCCAGTTTTATTGAGATATTATTGACATGTATAAGTTTAAGGTAAACAATATGGTGATTTGATGCATGTATATAATGCAAAGGACTCCCATAATATTAGTTAACACCTCCAACCCCTGACAAAATTAATTTCTGTGGTGATACCATTTATTATTTACTCTCTCAGCAACTTTCAAGTATATAATAGAGCATTGTTAATTACAGTCACCATGCTGTACAATAGACTTCCAGAATTTCTTGATCTTATATATGGAAGTTTGTACGCTTTGAATGACAGCTTCTTCTGTCTTCTACTCCCTGTGCCTGTGGAATCTGTTGAGATTCCACATAGAAAAGAAAACACACTGTATTTGTCTTTCTGTGTCTGGCTTATTTCACTTAGCATAAAGTCCTCCACATTCCACCCATGTTGTCATACAAGGCAGGATTTCCTTATTTTTTTAAGGCTGAATAATATTCCTCTGTGTGTGTGTGTGTGTGTGTGTGTGTGTGTGTGTGTGTGTGTGTGTGTAAGTATATAGACAGACAGACAAAAAGATGCTTAGGTTGTTTCTGTGTCTTGCCTGTTATGAATAATGCTGCAATGAAAATAGGGTTGCAGATATCTCTTCAAGATAGTGATTTCATTTCCTTTGGATAGATACCCAGAAGTACAATTGCTGGATTACATGGTAGTTTTATTTTTAATTTTTAAGGGAACCTCCATACTGTTTTCCATAATGGCTTCACCTGTTTACATTCCCACCAACCATGCACAGGGTTTCCTTTTCTCTGTATCCTTGCTAAAACTTGCCATCTCTTGTTTATTTTTGATAATACCCATTCTCACAGTTGTGAGGTGATGTCTCATTGTGATTTTGACATGCATTTACTTGATGATTAGTGATGCTGAGCTTATTTCCATGAACCTGCTGGCAAATTCGATATCTTTGCAGAAATGTCTTTTTTAAAAAACTGGTTCATTTGTGTATGTGTGTTTGCTATTGAGTTGTATGAGTTCTTTATGTATTTACATTAGCCCCTTACTATACATGTGGTTTGCAAATATTTTCTCCAATTTCATTGGTAGCCTTTTTATTTTGTTAATGGTTTGCTTAGAGAAGCCTTTTAGTTTAATGTAGTCCCACTTACTTATTTTTGCTTTTGTTTCTTGTGCTTTAGGTGTCATATCCAAAAAATCACTGCCAAGACCCATTAGGAGAGCTTTCCCCCATGTTTCCTTCTAGCAGTTTTAAAGTTTTGGATTTATATTTAAGTCTTGAATCCATTTTGAGTTATTTTGTGAGTGGTGTAAGATAGGGATCCAGCCTCATACATTTGCATGTGAATGTCCAGTGTTCTCTGCATCACTTTTTGAAGAGACTATACTTTCCAGTTTAGTCTTCTTCATTCCTTTGTGAAATATTAATTGACCCTATATACATGGGATTATTTCTGGACTCTTGAATTTGTTCCATTGTTCCATGTGTCTGTTTGTATGTTGGTACCATAATATATTGATTACTGTAGCTTTGTACTATCATATGAAATCAGGCATTGGGATGCCTCCACATTTGTTCTTTCTTAGGATTGCTTTGGCCATTTCTAGGGTTTTCTTTTTTTATGTCTTTCTTGTGGTTCCTTATAAATATGAGGATTGTATTTTCTGATTCTGTGAAAAATACCACTGGAACTTTGATAGAGATTCCATTGAAGCTATAGAAGCTTTGATAATTCGGACATTTCAACAGTAGTTATATTTCTGATCCATGAATGCAGGGCACCTTTCCATTTATGTGCGTCTTCTTCCGTGTCTTTCATCATCGTCTTACGGTTTTCAGTGTGCAGGTGATTCTCCTACTTGGTTAAATTTATTCCTAAATATTTTATTATTTCTGATGCTATTGTAAATGGGATGTTTTCGTTATTTCTTTTTCAGATCATGTTAGTGTATAGGAATGCAGCTCATTTTTGTATGTTGATTTTGTGTCTTGCAATTTGACTGAATTTGCTTATTAGCTCTAATAGTTTTTTGGTGATCTTTAAAACAGAGATACTTTTACTTCTTCATTTCTGGTTTGGATGCCTTTTATTTCTTTCTTGCCTAGTTGCTCTAAGACCTCCTTTGTGATGTTGAATAGGTGTGGTGAGAGTGGGTTCCCCTGTTTTGTTCCTGGTTTTGGCGGGAACACTTTCAGCCTTTCCCTGTGAAGTATGATGCTACCTGTGGGTTTGTCATATATGGCCTTTATTATATTGAGGTACATTCATTCCCTCTATACTCAGTTTGCTTAGAGTTTTAGCATGAAGGGATGTTGAATTTTGTCCAGTGTCCTTTCTGCATGTACTAAGATGATTATATGAACTTTATCCTTCATTCTATTTATGTGGGTATCATGCCAATGGATATGCATATGTTGAACTATCTTTGCATCCCAGGGTGCTGCTGGATCATAGTGTATACTTGATCATGGTACACAAACTTCTTCCATGTGCATTTGAGTGTGGTGCACAAATATGTGGTTTTCTAGTATTTTGTTGAAAACTTTGCATCATCAAGGACATTTGCCTGTAGTTTTCTTTCCTTGTAGTGCCCTTATATGGCTTTGGCATCAGAGTAATTCTGGTCTAATAAAATGAGTTTGGAAGTGTTCCCTACTCGTCAATTTTTTGGAAGAGTTTGAAAAGGATTGGCATTAATTCTTTACATGTTTGGTGGAATTCACCAGTGAAACCATCTGGTCATGGTATTTTCTTTGTGGTGGTTTTTTTCTTAATGGATTCAACTTCCTTACTAGGAATTGGTCTGTACAGATTTTTAAATTCTTCACGATTCAGTTTTGGTACATTGTTTCTAGTAATTGTGTATCCATTTCTTCTAGATTGTCCATTTTGTTGGCATGTATTTGTTCATATAAGTCTTTCACGATCCTTTGTACTTCTATAGTATCAGTTATAATGTCTTCACTTTCATTTCTAATTTTACTTATTTGAGTCCTATTTCTTTGTAAGTCTAGCTAAAGGTTTGTCTATTTTATCTTTAAAAATACTAGCTCTTAGTTTCATGGATCATTTCTGTTATCTTTTTAGTCTCTAGTTTATTCATTTTTGCTCTGATCTTTGTTATTTCCTTCCTCCTACTAAGTTTGGACTTAGTCTGCTCTTCTTTTTCTAGTTCCTCAAGGGATAAACCTAGGTTGTTTATTTGAAATCTTTTTTTCTTCCCCCTTAACATAGCATTTATCACTATGAACTTACCCCTTAGAACTGCCTTTGCTATATTCTATAAATTTTGGTATGTTGTGTTTCCATTTTCGTGTGTTTCATGATTTTTTTTTTCTCTTTGATTTCTTCTTTGACCCTTTGGTTTTCAGGAGTTTGCTAATTGCTACATATTTGTGAATTTTCCAGTTTTCCTTCTGCTATTGATTTCTAGTTTCACCCCATTGTGGGTGGAAGATATACTTGATATGATTTCAGTCTTAAGTTTGTGAAGACTTGTTTCATGGTGAACTAGCATATGATCTCTCCTGGAGGATATTCCATGTGTGCTTGAGAAGCATGTATGTTCTGCTGCTATTGGGTGGAATGTTCTATGTCTCTTAGGTCCATTTGGTCTAATGTATGGTTCAAGTCTATTACTTTCTTACTGATTTTCTGTCTGAATGATCTGTCCATTGTTGAAAATGGGGTATTGAAATCTTCTATTATTATTGCTTTGCTGTCTATTTTTGCCTTCAGATCTGATGTTTATCATATTTAGGTATTTCAATTTTGGGGTGCATATGTATTTACAATTAATATGTGTTCTTGATGGATTGATCCCTTTATCATTACATAATAACCTCCTTTGTCTCTTCCTTATTTTGTCTGATAAAAATATAGCTACCTCTGTTCTTTTGGTTTCCATTTGCATGAAATATATATTTTTTTATCACTTTACTTTAAACCTTCATGAGTACTTAAGGCTTAAATGCATCTTTTGTAGGGAGCATGTAGTTGGGTTTTGTTCTTTATTCCATTCAGCCACTCTATGCCTTTTGATTAGAGAATGGAAACGATTTATATCTAAAGTATTATTGATAGGTAAGGAATTTTAATGCCCATCATTGTTTTCTGGTTCCCTTGTTCCCTGTTCTTTGTAAATTGATGGTTTACCATAGTCGTGTGCTTTGATTTCTTTCTCTTTCTCTTTGGTGTATTTACTGCAGGTTTTTGCTTTTTTGGTTACCAGCAGGCTTACACAGATATAACAGTGTATTTTAAACTGATAACAACTTAACTTTAATTGCAAACAGATGCCACCTTTCCTCTACCTTTTGTTTGATGTTCTTGATGTCACAGGATACCACGTTTCCTATTGTATATTCATTCGTGAATTTTTGTAGCTATAGTTACTTTTAATACTTTTGTCCCTTAAACCTTTATATTAGATTTCAGTGATAAAAGACCATTATTATACAGCCTGACAGTATCCTGAATTCGACTATTATACTTACCTTTACCACTATGTTTTATATTTTCATTGTTTTCATGTTACTAATTAGCATCCTTTCATTTCTGCTTAAAGAACTTTCATTGTCTCTTTCAAGGCAGGTATCATGGTGATAAATTCCCTCAGCTTTTGTTTGGCAAAGGCTTTATCTTCCTTCCTGAAAGAGTTTTGCCAGGGAAAGTATCTTAGGTTGGCACTTTTATTTTCTGTTAGCACTTTGGGGTATCACCCACTCTTCCCTGGCCTTCCAGGTTTCTGCTGAGGACTCTGCTGAAGGCTTTATGAGTATACTTGTATGAGAGACATTTTCCTCTGAGTCAGTGAGGCCTGGCCCGCTCCTGTGATGGGTCTGGGGCCTATTACACGGGAGCTAGAAGCTGTGTCATGGGAACTGAACTACAGCTAAAGTGAGCCTGGAGCCTGGGCTTGTGGGCATTGGCCTGTAACCCAGCGTGTCAGGGGCTGGCCTAGAGATTGGTGCTGTCGGAGCTGACTGGTGTAGGGTGGGCCAGGTGGCTTTGAGGCTGTGGCTGCGGGTTGGCCTGGTATTAAGATGCATTGGGGGTCTAAGGCCATGGGACCTAGCAGGGTGCTGGGGTGAGTCAAAAACCTGGGTGTGTGGAGGAAGCCTGGCTCTGGGAACCTGGGGGGTCTGGTTGTGTGCCAGGGGCTACAGGAGCTGCATGGGGCCACTGGAGTCAGGATGCTGTGAGGGTGGGCTGGCTCTGAGGTTCACAGTGAGCTTGGGTACTTGCTTCACCCTCCTTCTCCTGCCGGGCCGGTGTCTCTCTCGGGGCTCAGTGCTTGCCTCGGAGGAGGATGCTTGGGTCGCATGAATCCATTTCCTTACTCTCTTCACTGCATCTTCTCTTATTTCTATACCTCACACAGGGGCTGTGATCACTTACTTGTGGTACTTGGCTTTTGTGAGGGTGTCTGTGTGTGGATAGTTGTTGAAATTGATGTCTCTGGGGGCTACAGGTATTAGAAATCCCTATGCCACTATTTGGCTGATGTCACTCTCACCAGGGCTGTATTTGTGTTAAGGTCCTGACTTTGATAATAGTACTGTGGTTATGGAATATGATATTATTTTTTAGTAAACATATACTTGAATATTTCGATATCAGGGTTAAAGGGGAATTATGTCTTCAACTTCTGAGACAGTTCAGAGATCTTAAACACACACACACACACACACACACACACACACACACACACACACACACACAACACATATACCTTATATCAAATATCAGAAGTTGTTAACTGTGGGGAAGTTGCAGTTCCTATGGCCAGGATCTTCACTGAACTTAAACCACCTGATGATGTAACTGGCCAGTTGCTAGGCTACCGCTTCCACAACTTTAGGCAACAAGCTATTATTGTGCTATAGAGAGAGCTTGGCTCAGTGCTCTGGGCGGAGGCAGAGACGCTAGTGCTCGACCTACCACTGGGAGAACAAGCTGGGTAACCAACCCTTTCACCCCAAAGAACGTTTTGCTGTCAATTTCTTTGGTCACATTGAATCCATAGCGAACTTGCCCGGGCCTGAAATCCACTGGCAAGACATTAACATTTAGAGAATCTGGGGAAGAATATATAGGAATACTTTGTACTACTTTTACAGATTTTATGGAAGTCTCAATTTATTTTGGAATGAACTAAAAAAAACTCACTCTTCTTTGGCCCTACATTTCTTTTTAGATTTTATACATTCAGTATGTTTTCTTTTATAGCCAAAAATTTCAGGAAATTAGCCTGCCCTCCTAGCACACATCTCTATTTTACTACAACTGGACTGCTGTCTGATTTAGTGAAATTCCTTCCTTCAAGGTGATCAGTAATCTTCTAGTTGCAAATTCCAATGAAAACTTCTCAAACAAATCTTACTTCACTCTTTGACAGCAGTTCTCATTATGGATCTTATTGATATGTTACCTGTGAGCCAAACTCCTGTATCTAACTCTGTCTGCATATACCAAGTACCAGGGACATCCTATGTTCATAATTTTTCCAACATACACGTGTCACTTTATCTCTCCCCTCTACTCCTCTTGTCTCTACTCCCCATCTGCCTAAATATGCTCTTCCTTCCTCTCTTTTTTGGGGAATGACATTTCAATCTTTCTATTTACCTGGGTCACAAACCACTTTCCTTTGCTCTACCTTGAATCAGTCACAACTCCTACACTTCTGTAAATCTCTCTCAAGTCTGTCCCTTTATCTTTATTTCCATTTCTATGTCTTTTGCTTTAGCTTAGGCCTTTTTATTTTCTTGCCTGGGTACTTATCATATTATCATATTATAGATTTTGGACTTGGAGAGTGTGGACTTGGGCTTCTTAGCTGTATAAAATTGAGTGGGTCATCCCTCCTTAACACTCAAGTGTCTCATCTGCCAAACAGGCCTAATAACGTGTACACAAGGACTGTCTGGGAATCAGACAAGGTAAGGCTTCAGGCAGCACGTATCGGCTCGGGAGGACTGGACCCATGCTATGCCTTTATTTCCTAGACTGACCTATCTTTCTAGAAAAGCGCTTACTATACTGGGTCTTTGGTTTAATGAGGTGCAGACTGCCAGTGGGGACAGGATAGAGGGAGAACAGCAGCTGTGAGGGGTTGAGAATCGTCTGTTGGTTCAGAGAAAATGCCATTCTCTTAGCACAGAGATCTACAGATGTGCTCATGTCTATCTCTTGGCATTAAGCAGTCAATAAACCATGTCAACTCTACTTTTATTTACAATGATATGTCGCATAAAAGAGGACTTCCATAACCCCTTTCTTATATTTTACAAAAGTAGTTCCTCTGCTTTTTCATTAGCTTACCGGGGAACAGATGTGTGTTGGTAAGAGTCAATACAATCAATTAATTAGGCAACCCTTTTAAGTAACAATGGAAGTAGGAGTCGGGAGCTGTGTTAACTCTCGTCTTGGGCAGGGCAGTGCTGAGTGCTTGCTCATGTACTAAAAGCACAGTCACACAGGTCAGTGTTATGTTTGCTGAGAGACTGAATGGTTATTTTATGGAATGGATGCTGCAGCTCTTATGTCAGGTTTTATGTGTCTAATTTAATTGTTGCCAGTGGTAACAGGGAGCTCCATGGCAGCTACTGAAGCTGTTTATACTGTTGAAGCAAAGCCTGGACTAGCCTTTCCATTAGAAATCTCTATTTAAAAGAATAGTGATGGGGTAAGGAAACAAGAAGACAAGCTCCGGGAATTCTGAAGATATGTAGCTAGGGCTGCTCCTGGCTGAAAAGATACCTACTGCCATTAATCGGTTTATTCCTTCATTCCGTGAGTATTTACTGAACACCTACTATGTCCTAGCCAGTGTGCAGGATATTCAGTTTAATATATCATAAAATCATAGTCCTAGGGTCCCGTGGAGTTTGCTTCTACAGTGGAAGACAAATGATAAGTAGATAAAAAAACAAGAAAATATATAATTACTAATTGCGATTAAGTATGAAGAGTGAAATAGGTGCTGTAAAAATTTTTCACTGGATGGGGAGAGGGAGATGGTGGCAGGGAAACCTCTCAGATAACTTAAAAAGAAACATGAAGGGTGAGAAGCAGTTGTGAATGGTGGGTGGGCCTGAGCAGTGAGACCTGCTCATTCAGAGCTCCTGGGAGAAGGAGGTTTGGGGTGTGCAGAGGTACAGCAAGCTGGCTGGCCTGGCAGGGCTGACTGTTCATTTTGGTCATCACGAATTTATAGTGAAGCCAACAAGCCCAGTTGTTTTGTTTTCCCCCTCTGGCATCATTCAGCTAAACAGGTGTAGGTGTGGATGAGTTAGACAGGTGAGTTGGGTTCAGGCAGAGCTGGGGGTTTTTGGTGAGTGTGGTGATGAAGAGAAAACAGCAAGCTGAGAAAAGTGCAAGGGAGTACTTGTATGAATCAATCTTAGGATCTAAAGTGAAGAAGAATGGAAGAAAAGGCAGGAGGGCTGTATGGATAGAGAGTAAGCAGTCGGGAAGATGGGTCGCCAGTCTGTAGCTGGAGGGGTAAAGAAAACATCCACGGGGCCCCTGTGAGAATGCACACCTGAGACTGAGAGGAAGAAGCATTTTTGGTAATGAGAAGTTTTGAGCATGGGGTGTGTTTAAAATAGAGACCTTCCAGTAGAGGAATTATTAGGGGTTAGTACCCTCAGAAGTTGGCCTATACTGGTAGTTTTACTTCCTCTAGATTTGCTTTAATCATTTCATGTACCCATATATTTCACTTTTGAGGAATACACAGCTTTGCCTGAGTCTTTCTTTCCAAACCCTAAAACCTTTTGGAAAAAAAAATATCCATTTTCATTAAAACTTAACAGTTTCTTTATCCATTCTCTGGATCCTTACCAGCTGATATGTTATTTAACAAGAGAAACAGATTCACTTAAATATTTTATTTGGGATGATTTGTTTAATTTGTTATTCCAGATGACACCTTTGCATTTCAGAAGAAGCTTTTAATAGAAGAGAATTGGATTTAAAGTCAGAGTGAGAAATATTTTGGTGTAGGATATTTTTGTCTCTACGTTAAATCCTGGGAATAGTCCTTTAATTACTCACATGTAGGGCCAGTCCTGAAGACGATCAGATGTGAGAGTCATTGTTTTAAGGCTGTAACAGAATCAGAGACATAACACTTACTGTAGTTTGAGGAAACTTAAAAAGTCTCATTTCTGACTTTCGGTGGTAAGGAAATGCCCAGAGAACAAATGAGTCGCCTCATCTAGTTAATTCCTCAGCTGGCTGGCCACTCAGACCTCAGTGTGTCCGTATCTTCTTATATAGGTGCAAGGATGTCCTATTACAAAAGACATCCAGCAATGGAGATCCTACAATCTTCTAAAATACCCTGTCCGATGTTTAATAACCTTTGATAACAGGAAGTCACGCATTAAAATCCAACACAGGGGAATGGAGAGAATCCATCTAGTATGTTTTTGTGTAATAGCTTCCCCTTAAGTGTGGACTGAACCTCAGGACTTGCTTTTGCTGAAGCGCATACAGCAAAAGTGAAGGAATACCATGTTCAACATTAGGTCATAAAAGGACTGTGGCTCCCATCTTGGGAGCTCCTTTTGATTTCTCTCCCTTCCTCTCAGTTGCCATGGAGAGCAGCCCATAGGGCAGGGAATCAAGGTGGGCCAGCAACCACAGGAAGGAACTGGGGAGTGAGTCCCTCTTCTCTCCTCCTCCCCCCTTTGCCCTTTGGAGTCTTCAAATGAGATAGCAGCCCTGGCTGGCAGCTCCACTAGACTCAACCTCATGAGATTCCTTGCACCAGAGGTACCCAGACAAGTTGGGACCCTATTCCTGACCTACAGAAATTGTGGGATAATAAATGTTTGTCCTTTTAGTAGCATACTTTGGTGCTAGTCCTAATGTTTCCAGGCCTCATTTTCTTCCCATGTATATATTCAACAATTGAACCAAGTGATCACTGATGTCATATATATATATACCAGTGGGGGTGCTTATTATCTGAATTCTTCATGTGTTAGCATAAGCCAGTTCTAATTTAATTCTGTCTTCAATAGTGATGAAGAATAGTCAGTCATAATTCTTCTAAAAAGAACCCTTCAAACTATAGGAAAGCCTGTATCTTTCTGTCCAATCCAGTGTGTGAAAATAATGTGAAACCTTTAATGTTTAAGGATTTGGTTTTATCTTATTATTCTCTGAGTTAATTTACTTTTTTCTTTAAACAATAGCACAACACTGTTAAATGCTGTATTGCTTGCATCTTATTCTTTATCCTACTAGATGAGATGCATACATGCATTTTTTGTCCATATAATTTGGCAGGGGCTTTATAGGCTTTGATTTCAAAGAAGTAAATGTTGGATTAGTTTTTATTTGCAAAACAAGCATGAAGATTTAGACTATTTACTCTGGGTAAATTGAGAACCCTGAAGATTATATCAGAAATGTGTTTTCAGTATCTATTTGGACAAGGCGTTTTTTACTTGGAAATGACCACACAGTCAGAAAGTATTCCTCCGAACATGCAACCAGAGGTCTTTCTGCTGGGCACCCATTAGACGGCCAATGAATCTTATTGATTCATTGATCTAGGTCCCAGCATATGCTTTCCAAACAGAACAGAATCTACTCTGTTGGCATGCTGGAAGAATGAAGCCAATTAACTTTCAGAGAATCCTGGACTCCATTCAGTTGTGGTACTTCTATATAGCAACTCATTAAAAATAATATCTGTGCTATGTAAAACCTTCTCTGGGTATTGATTTCTGCTCTTCAATATGTTGTATTTGAATTGGAGCTCTTATTTTCTCCATATTATGGGCTATTGCCTCTCCTGTGAAGCCAAAGAAATGTGTTTGGTTTGGTGTCTGTGTGTGTGTGTGTGTGTGTGTGTGTGTGTGTGTGTGTGTTAGGTGGGATGGAGGCTAATTTCCAAAGGAATGACTGTGGTGTCTCATATTAACTTTGCAACTTCTTTGTATAATGAAGCTACAGAAGTTAACCAGGGATGGAACCCACATTGTAAAGTAATGTTCATTAACAGATACTGAAAACAGATGTTTAGAAGCCAAAACTACAAAAGCAGTCTGTTTCCAAGCAGCATATTCACTATTCCTTATTTTCTGTCTTGTGAGTTGCCCTCATTTTCCATTTTTCTGGAGTTCATTAAAGGTGCTGGACGTTAGCCATGAAGTTTACAAATCTCTTCAGTTCCCCGAGAACGTGACTCAGAGACTGGGCTGCTGGCAGGCCACTGCCCACTCCGCACTGCCTCACTCGCCCTTGACAGAGGCCATGTACTGAGCACGCTGACTGCCGCTGTGATCGCCGGGCCAGCGAGGAGGTGACCTGTGGCTCAAGGCTCAGGGAAGACCACCAGCTGCTTGCAGCCGGGTCAGTGACCAGCTGTCAGCCGGGGAGATCTCCTGTCAGTGCCAGCCCGGGGGAATTCAAAGTGCTGACCTGGAGGGGAAAGGGCAGAGCCTCTGGACAACTCACCCCATTTGCATTGTAAAGACAGAGGGTGAGGTGACTCTGGGAGGCTGCCCTTGTCCTCCATACCTCCCTCGGAGAAGCAGATGCATTTAAAGGGGTGGAAGCGTGGGGCAGGATGGAATTGTTCTTTGTTGATTCCCTGCCTGATTTTAGCACTGCTTTAGATGCAGAGGCTTTCCTTTATTAGGAAATGTGCTTTAGACAGGGCTTAATGCGGCATCTTGGTGGTGTCTCTTTTAACTTGGTCTCACGGATCCTTCAGCCTGATGTTAGGTAATTTGAAAATAAGAAAATAAGTAACTTTGGTTATTTTGCAGGGGTAGAAAGTAGCTTATAATCCTATACTGTTTTCCTCAATCATCACCAAGCTGAGAGAAGAGAACAGCCTTAAAACCAGAAAGCTTTGCAATGATTTGGTGGTAATGTGTGCTGGAGAGAGAGAGAGACTGCCTAAAGCATCATTAAAGATGAGGGGAGATGTGCTCCATAAATATGTGGGTAGTTATTTATTACAAAATAAATTATGTATTGACATGAGGAATTACACCATCATTTTCTGTTTGAGTTGGTACCAAGTAAATTGGTTTCTATCTAAAAGGTCACATGGAATGCTGGCTTTGTGTTCCTGTCGTGACATTCGCCTTATTGGCATTCAGGAGCATCCCCTCTGCTTCATGCAATCGCTGTCTCCTTTCACTGTGTTTACAGATAATCCAGCAACCTTGCAGGCCAAATGGCTTTCTGAATATGAGCCCATGAAGCATTGTACCAGACAGCCTCCTGCTTAGGGAGTTTCCGCACAGCTCAGCCATAAGGCACATATCAGTAATAGCTTTAGGAGGGAAAGTGACAAAAATTGCTCATAATTTGCATCACCATAATTAAGAGTGGCTTGGACTATTGCAGCCACTATTTAATTTTCCCCTCTTTAAAATGAACTCTGTCACTGTTACCAACTGCTCTGTGGTGAGGCTGCTGATAACTGTGGGTCTGAGGGCTTCTACTCCTAGGAGCAGACCATTTGCCCACCTCCATGCGGAAGCAGCGATGCATTCTGAGCCAAGCCACTTCACATTTATGGGGAGGACATGCATGAGCTTTAAAGGAGTAGCCCCGTTGCTAAAGTGTGGTTGTCCCTGCTCCGCAGGCCTCTCCTGAAACATACCGCACTGTATTGGCTTAGAACAAACAGTCAAATGCCTTAAACTCAGAGAAAAAAGGCAAACAGAAAGTGTCTTAACCATTGTTCAGTGGTTTTCATGGCTGATTTGGTAGGTAAAGTTTATCAGAAAAGTCAGTTCAGGTGTGCTTAGAAAGCTTAATGGCATCTCTCAACTCCCTTGGCAGGCATCTCATGGAGGGGAGCAGCTGATGAGAGGCCCAAATTAGCAACCCCATCTTTGGTAAATGAACTGATTAGTGTCATCCTGTGAGCATCTCTGTCCTGGGGTCATACTTCAGGCAGCTTCTCAGGACCCCAGCGTCACCCTGCTCCCTGTGCTCTTTTCTTGGCTTAGCACATCCCACCTCTTACTGCACTAATTTGTGGGTTGACCTTATCTTTTTTCACCAGGCATTAAGCCCTTTGAGTTCAGAATTGTGAATGCTCACAGTCCCCAGCATGTAGCATAAAATAGTTGCTGAATAAATATTTGTCGACTGATGGACTGAACGATGGATGATTGACAGCGCTCACCCAGAAGTTAGGGGGAAAGGCTGTCCACCGAAGGTCCAGTGGACCATTATTAACTGTCCCAACCCAGAAGCACACTGGCTGCAGACTAGCAAATTAGATTCTATTAAAATAAAAAGGAGGCCGACTACTGCTTGGTGAAAGTTTCACTAAATTCCTCATTTATTAACATAATGTGTTGAGTGCCCGGCCTATGCCAGGCGCTGTTTTGGACACTGGAGACTTATTGATGGGCAAAACAATCCATGCAATTACGGGGTTTATATTCTGGTGTAGGAAGCCAGACAGTAAATAATAAGTATAACAAGTAAATTGTGTTTTATGCGAGAATGTGACACATGCAGCAAAAACAGTGAAGCTGGGTACGGGGGGGTCGCAGCACAGGCTTCGGGGTCAGATGGGAATGGGTCTCAGTCTTAAATAGTGTCAGCAGGATAGGCCTCATTGAGATGATCGTATCTGTGAAAAGACTGGAAGCTAGTGTACGAGTTAACTGTGTGCCCATTAGAGGAACATTCAAAGCCCTGGAACTGCCTGAGCAAAGACCTTAAGTTGGGAGCATGTCCAGAGTGTTTCCGGAGCACACAGGGAACCGGGGTAAACCACGGGGCCGTGGCTGGAGATCAGGTTGGAGAGGTGAGGGGTCAAGGGCTCAGCGGACCCTGTAAGGCCTTTGGCTTTTATTCTGAGTGACACAGTTAATCTAATCCACTTCCTCCTTTGGACTTAGAACTCCCATTTCACATTTGAACTTATGTCTGTTTCAGCAAGTAATGCATCATGTTGAACTATTTGTGTCTTTTGTCCTTGCTAGACTTTCAGGTTCTAAATGCAGTTTTTAAATCTTAGTCTCTCTATCTGGCCCACAAGAATAATGCACATTCTAGACACTCCATTATTATTTGTTAAACTGAATCATGACAACAAACAAATCACAGGATCAGGGCTCACACGGTTTTGTAAATGGAGTGCAGGTCACAGATGGTTTCTGGGGCACCGGAGTTAGTACGGAATGTGCCACCCGCTTCTCAGCTGTAGGCTAGTGTTTTCCTTAAAGCTACTGCTGTGTGGCATTCTCCCCACCTCCCAGCACTGCTTCCCCCCTAGCCAGCTGCAGGGCTGACACCATCCTTCTCCTGAGAGAAGCTCTGGTGGTTACGCTGCTGGCCTCACAAGCTAGGGCTCTGGATCTCTGCACATTGGGATCCCTGGAGAGATTTTACAGACTAGTGTGCGTGTGCCTCACCCTCATCACAGAGCAGTTATGCCAGAAGTTCTGAGGGTGGGGCTCAGGCTTGGAGAGAGTTTCGAAGCTCCCAGGTGAGGCTAATGTCCAGCCAGGATAGAGAGCCACTGATCTGTAGCTGTTCCAAGACTTTTCCAGGAGGTTCTGGTGCTGTACCATCCAATATAGGAGCCACTCTTCACATGCGGCTACTTGATAGAAGGATTTACTTCTGAGATGCACTAGCCACCTTTCAAGGGCACAGTGGCCATGTGTGGCTAGTGGGTGTCACACTGGAAAGGACCGATGCTGGACATTCCAATACCACAGAGCATCCTCCCGACCAGCGCTACCTTCTAGAGATTTCCCTTGCCTTCCAGAAAACATCAGGCTCCTAACTGATGGAGTGAATGTGTAGACAGTATGTGCTATGCTGTATGATAAAAGGTTCTTCTTTAACACGGAGCTTAGAAATAGACTCAGATCAAGGCTGAGTTTCCTTCTGAGCTATTGGTCAAGAGCCTACACACAGCTCTGTGTTGACGTGCAGCTGCCGTCCCTGCCCAGGCCTCTTATAGGTGTGCTGCCCGCCTGGCCTCTAGGCTTGGAAATAGACTTATTCTCTTGGAAATGGCCAGAGTGGCATGCGGAATGCTTTGGAGCTGAGGCCCGTGTTTCCCTGGAGACTTACGCCAGGATCTAAACTGACATTCTCTACGGGATCGCCGATAGGAGTGACTCGTGCCATTTCAAATATCAGCTTCATTCATCCTGGGCCTCTGCTAAGGTTGCAGAGCCCAGATCCTCAAGGATGATGGCCATTTCTGGTGACAGGCAGACACCTACGCTGAACTCTCAGTTCACCTCAGTGTAGGACACTTGCCCAGAAACAGTGTATGAACTTCTAGTTTGTACTTAACTTTGGTTTGGTTCAGGGAGTTAGCTAACCTGATAAGCACAGGTCCTTTTCCCACATGGACACTAACTCTTTCAAAGCTGTGCAAACATCCAGGAAAAGTTGGTCTAGAACAGAGGCAGCCAGTGTCCCTGCTCTAAAGATGTACAGAAATGCAAGCCATTCACCCAACCCTTTAGCCTTGGGAAGACTAACAAACCTCTCAAAATTTAAGTTGCCTCCTCTATAAAATGTGAATAAAATAATACTCACCTCACTGGACTGTTGTAAAGATTAAATTAAATAATGTACCTTCAAAACATTTCAGCTCATTGCCTGACTCAAAGTATGCAACAAACAATATTGTTGCTGTGTTGTTCAAGGTCCCTTTCTAGCCAGTCTGGGCAGAACAATATCAAAGCTTCTCAAGTATGAGGATTAAAAAAAAATTTAGAGGGACTATTGAGAGAATGGAATGTATAAAACTTAGTTGGTAAATTAAAAAAAAAAAGCTGAAGCTTTCCTTAATCGCATTGGGAAAAAAGGGTTCTTGCTGAGAATTGTATCATGATACTGTGTTATCACATAATTTATTTTGTACACATAATTGACTTTTACTTGGAAGCAGGAAAGCCCATGTGAAAATGTTAAAAAGAAGTCAAGTGAGAGACCATCTGGGAGAAATTAAATCCGCAGTGTGTAAATATAATAAGGTGAAAGGAATCTGGCGTTGATTGAGGGGTATATGCAAATGCGGTGAGTTGCTAGAAGGGAAGTTCTCTGGGGCCTGCAATGGACTTGGGGGAATTTTGAAGAATTGGCCGAGACCCAGCTGGCTGTGAAAGGTTGGGATCATGTGAGAAATGGGGAGGGATTGCAGATGAGGAAGATGTGCAAAGTTGTATCTCCTTAGTTGGAAGTGAATGGACTGCTCTGAGCAAACACACATGTATTGTAGGGATGAGAAATACTTGAGAAGCTTTGATGTTGTTCGGCCCAGACTGGCTAGGAAGGGACCTTGAACAACACAGCAGCAATATTGTTTGTTGCATACTTTGTGTCAGGTAATGAGCTGAAATGTTTTGAAAGTACATTATTTAATTTAATCTTTACAACAGTCCAGTGAGGTGGGTATTATTATTCACATTTTATAGATGAGGCAACTTAAATTTTGAGAGGTTCGTTAGTCTTCCCAAGGCTTAAGTGTTGGGTGGATGGCTTGCATTTCTGTACATCTTTATAGAGCAGGGACACTGGCTGCCTCTGTTCTAGACCAACTTTTCCTGGATGTTTGCACAGCTTTGAAAGAGTTAGTGTCTCCTTCTGGAGCAGAGGGCAGGTTTGTTTGTTGTCTGGGGCAATGGACACAATGTGTCTCTTGGGGGCAAAGGTTGAGCAGGCTTACTATCCATTATAAAAGATTTGGGTTCCCCAAGCTCAGGGTTGCTCTCCTGGAATGAAGGGGTAGGAATCCCTTCATCCTTTCACATTGCCCTGGGGGAGCTGAGGCTCAGGGAAGTGGAGT
Organism: Smutsia gigantea; assembly: GCA_032199065.1. Taxonomy (NCBI): domain Eukaryota; kingdom Metazoa; phylum Chordata; class Mammalia; order Pholidota; family Manidae; genus Smutsia; species Smutsia gigantea. The sequence goes on along the minus strand of JAVSCE010000578.1, from coordinate 3,860 downwards.
GAATGGTGACACGTTGGCTAGTTGGTGCTATTGCTTTGAGTGATTGATTTTTAATTAAATAAACGTATTTATTTTTAAGCTATATTTATCAATTATTTATTTTAATTTACTTGTCTCTGCCCTGGGAGTTTTGTGTCTTCTTCCAGCATCTATGAAACCATGGTGGACTAACTTGTAGGTTTACAAATATGTAGGGTAAATTTTCAGAGCATTCGTTTAGGTGTTGACCTAAACCTCTGGTAAGTAGTGAAATGACCTTAGAAAGCTTTGGAAGTCAACCCACTGTTAGGTGATAAGGGCTTGTATTAGAGTGGTTTCAAAGGAAGAAATAGATGCTAGAAAGAGAAAGGAAGAAACCAGGTGAGGAGAGGATATTTTGGGATGCACTGTGGGGCAAGAGGTGGTCAGAAAGCATAAAAGGTCAAAACAAGAATTAAAATTCTGTGCTTGAGTAGATGAATGCAGAAATTACTAAAGTGAGGAGGAACTTGACTCTCAGAGGAATAAGGGCAGCTTGTTTTCTGCTTTTGGAGTTTTGCTTCTCTTAAGAGCTGGATATTTAAATATTTTCTGCAGAGGATCTAGCAGAGGAAGCATGCGTAAAACATATCAAGTAGATTTCACCTCTCCTCTGCTCCTCTGAAATGTGGGTGGGTATTGCTGCTGAGTGGCCCTGGGAGGGAGCTGTGTATAATGGGCTTCTCTGTGTGGGAGGGCGTAGGGGGAGGAGAGGTGAGCGGCTGGAGCAGTGGCCCGGTTGCTTCTGAGGCCATTTTGGGCCTTCTCTGGCTGGCTGCAGGCTGTGTGTCCCTCCCAAGGACAAGCTAGGCTCCTAAGCACTACTGTTTCACAAAAACACCATTGACGTTACTCTGGGTGTGTGCTCTGCTCTCTTCCAGTTTTCTCGGATGGACTTGTTAACAATAATAGCACAAAACATCATCTGTTCCTGCAACATCACTTACAGTGGCAACAGTCAGAAGACTTTTCTCATTTATTGTCTGTATAACCTTTTTTGGGTTTCCTAAGAAGCAATGAATGGCAAATTAAAGGAACTGGCAAACTCTATTTGCATGTTACCATCTCCTGGGCCCCTCTGCCTTAACCAATAGTCATTTCAGAAAATCATACCAGGTTGTATTTTTAAAATACGAAGAAATCCTCCAAGAAGAATCCAAGTCAATGTAACCTGCAGTTGTGACACTCAGTGTATTATATTCCTTATGGGAAGGGAAAATTTCTCAGGGTTTCCTATTTCTGAGCAGTTGCTAATGTTTGGTGAACTTCATCTACAGCTCCACATTCTCTCGGTGAGGGCAAATTATGCAATGGCAAGATTATTTTGCTGTCCTTCTCCGAAAATCCATGGAGGCGACACTTCATGCCTCTCTGACTGGAACCCAGATGACTTGGGGACAGAATAGCACCATTTAGTATAAAAAAGATTTTAATCTTTAAAAAAGGTGGCATGGTCTTTATTAGATGATTGTAGGAGTTGTAGATTAGTTGGCCATCAATGTACTGTTTAGGCACAAACGAGGTTTTTTTTTTCTTTCTTTCCTTTTTTTTTTTTGTGTGTGTGTGTGCATCATTTTAAACATCTCCTGTATCTCTGGATAATAGTTCTCAGGTGAAGCGCTGAGTATGTTACTGAAAGCCCAGTGGAGTTAGGTGTGCAAAGTAGGTCTGAACATATGCTGTAATGGATTTGACCTCAAAGAGCACTATGGAAAGAAATTGCAGATAACCACCTGAACTGACTTCTGAAGCTTGAAGTTCTGACTCCCAAGACACAGGGAAAAGTGAGACTAAACAGATTGGAATGAACAGCTCAGAGGTAGCAGAATGGAAATGAGTCTGATTTTAACAGGAAACAGCTAAATAACAATGATTTATTCTTTAGCTCTTTTTAAATATTCTTTCTTTGGCTCCCAAATGCGTCCTTGGAGTACAATAAATAACCTGCAGCACAAATTATATTGTTCCTGATCACACACTGATGCCTGTTAAAATGAATATTTACTCAATATGTAAACATATGTATAAAATACAAAATCGTGGGAACAAACCCTAGGCTCTTAAGCAATGACAGACCCATATGGGTGACCTAGTCCTACCCACTACCAGGGCCAAAATAGCCTCAAGAGTAATTAGGCTGAGACTTGCATGCTTCCTGTGACAGGCATCTCAGAGATTTATGGTTGGTTTTCACTGCTGCAGAGGCATAAAATTGCAGATATTATGAAATATTATAGCAAGCCCTATTTTGCCACCTTTATTGTGAACACAACATTGACAGATCTAAACAATACACTTGGTATTGTTTGCAGTTTTGGCTTCATATAATCTAATCAGTGACTAGTATTTGCTATGCAGCTAACTGGGCTTGAGGCTAAAGCATGTGAGCATGAAACAGCTCTAAGCTAAGTGATCTCCTTGGAGTTCAGATCCAAGGTCTTGACACTGTTACCCAGACCCATAAACAGGTGCTCTGATCAGCTAGGCCCGAGGAATTCTGTGTAGACCCTCAAATATATAAACACAACTGTATATACAAAAGCCTCTATATATGGGCTGTTTTTCACATGGTGCTAAAAAATGGACTCTAGAAATCATACGGACTGTATGATTTTGGATTTTGCTGTTGTTATATGTACAAGCATAAATACACACTATATAATATGGAGCAATGGAAATATCAGAGAAAAAAGCAGAGGTACCCCAGAAAACAGAGAGTGTACCAAATATACACAGAAATATTAATTATATTGATCATGAGGTTACGTGACCTTTGCCATTTTTCTTTCGTTTGGAATTGTTTTCTTTTTTTTTTACTAGTGGAGTAGCTGGGTCTCCACGTCAAAATTTTTGAGACCATTTACTCCCTAGACAAACGTTGCAGTGGTACATTTTTATACGTGCCAGGTGACATGCTAGTGATTATGGCTGCAGCACTGCACAGCTATTTCTAAACGATGCTTGCAACCGACGCCACTGTGTAATTCGTTGGTGCATTTACAAACCTCCTGATGGCACCCTTTGGGAAGATGCTTCTTCACAATGAACCCCCATGCTGAAGATGAACAAGAGGGCTCCCAACCTGTCTTTCTTGTATTGTGATTCTCTTTTCTGCTCCTTGGGTTTTTTCCTCCCGAGGTTTAGAGTCTGAGACCGTGCCAATATAAGATCATGTCAGAAGAAGGATAGCGATCGTGAGGCACGGTTGCGTGTACGCCGAACGTTGAGCATTAAGCCACTAGGTCTGCATATTGGTTCATAAGGCAAAATGCTGAGCAGGCCGTTGTATAGACCTGAGCTTGCACTTATGAAAATAAACAGATAAAAGAAATGGTAACCTGCAAGAAGGGGGAGTGTTTAATATAACTGCCAACAGAAATATTCCCTGCTATAAAACAATCGATGTGAAGGCAAACATATTTATGGCTGACATGATTTGAATAGTTTTTCGTGGTTTCCCTCTAGTTTTGGAGACTCTGAGCAAGGAACAGACAGAATGTAGCAAAGCATCTCAAAGGGCTGGTCTTTGTGATCCTTTTTTGCATATCTGAGAATGAAGCAACTCAGCTCCAATCACTGATACTTCTGCTGGTTTTTAAAAGCACTTTTGCTGGTTTTTAAAAGCACTTTCCCTTGTTTTATGGAACACACAGCAGCCTGCATGACGCTCTGCTGTGGGGTGCGAAGTTGAAGCCGTAGCCATTGAACACTCTGAATTTCCCCAGTGTGTCTCAGTGGTAGAAGCCCTTGTACTAAACCTGTGTGTGCTGTTCCACTGAGAAAATGCAGCCTTCCCCAGCTTTCTGAGTTTCTCATTCTGTACCTGTAGCGAGGAAGCTCAG